>CACVKS010001167.1:0-13362 GCA_902749335.1 Acanthamoeba triangularis
CCCGCGTGTCGTGTGTGCRGCGTGACTGACCACTCCGCCGCGTGCAGTTGCTTCAGGAGGTGTTCGACGATGTCGTCACWGAAGCCGACCAGCACCATCGCGGAAAGTACGCGCGCACACACGCACCACCGCACACACACACCACCGCACACGCACGCAGGAGGCGCTGCTCACACGACGGTATTGTCTGGGCAGGGTCAAACTTGTGGCGGGCTTCGATGACACGATCGCGGTCATCCAGTACCTGCTGCTCAAGGCGCAGATTCCGCACATCTACTCGGAGTACTACTTCATGGACGTTTTCCTCGAAGAAACCACCAACGACGGTATGTGACGACACGACACGACCCACGACACGACACATGGACCTTGACTCTCTGGGACTTTGCGAAAATAGAGCTGGCGCTGCGCTTCGTGCTGGGCAAGCTGGGCGGCTTCATTCAGATGATGTTCGAGGACAACATGGAGGTGCCCATCGGTTCGGTGAAGGACGCCCTCATCGAAGCCGTGGCCGAGCGGGAGTGCCCGGAGGACACGGCCCTCGTCGCCTCCATCTTCTCCCACATCGCCGAGGTTGGTCTTTTCCCATTCCCCGTGTGTCGTGCGTGTCGTGTCGTGCGTCGAATCTCTCACCAATGTCTTCGCTGTTGGGCGTCGTATGCGCAGGTGGTGGACAAGGACCACTCGCCCTGCCTCGTGCCTCGAAAGATCCGCGAGGAGCTGAAGAAGGCCGTAGCCGCCGAACGCCAGCGACCCGCCAAAACGTACTGTGTGCCAGAATAATATATACGTTATGTTATGTTATGTTATGTTATGTTATGTTATGTTATGTTATGTTATGTTATGTTATGTTATGTTATGTTATCATCTGACCAACCACCATATGACACAGGAGCCCAATGATGTCGACGGCCTTTTCACCGGGCCTGCCGCGACACTACGGACCGATGGCCGCCAACAACAAAGGCCGCGTGTTCCAGGGCGGCGCCAACGAGATCGTGATCGGTTTCAAGTCCCGAGAGGCCACTACGACCCCCGGCGGCGGCAGTGGTGGCGGTTCGACGGCCGCCGGCAACGCAGTGCAGAAGCGGGCGGAGGACAGGGAGGCCAACAACAACAACGAAGAGGAGGGGATGGAGGAGGAAGAGGAGGTGGTCGCGCCGACGTGGGTCGGCCCGGTGCTGGGCATCGTGGGCGTGGTGCTCTACAAGCGCAAGTTCCACTTCCGCAAGCAGTACTCGCTCGTGCTCTACAACGAGCTCAAGTGGCAGCTGCGCGACCTACAGGAGGAGCAGACGAAGCAGAAGGAGCGCGAGCGCAAGCGACGAGCCGGCGGCACGGCCATGGCCATCCCCGCCGCGCCGTCCTCGGGATCGTCTTCGGGTTCCTCGGCCACATCGTCGTCTCCGCCTTCGCTCTTCCAGGGCCGGGACTAAGTAAGACCTGTGCTGAACGGTGGATGCCACAACCACACGTGCCCGATGTAGCCATACCCCACGCAATAAATAAGAACCAACAACCACACACACACTTTGTGTGTTGCCTGCCCACTGAGTGGGTGCCCATTTCTTTTCTCAACCCACGAACGGGAGTGTGATCCCCAGGTATCTGAGTGAACCATTTAGTATCAGTTAAATAACAAACAATTTGGCTTGACGGCCGTCATCACTTGTCCTGATGTTGGCCCGCCGGCTGATGAAACATGCTGGCTTGCGTGGCAGTGGTGCCACGAGAAGTCCGCCCGAGCCAATGGTGGCAACCAAGATGGGGCTGGGTGGGCGAGTGACAAACTCTTACGCGCCCTCGGACTTTACGGGTGTCCGCGCAAAGGGCAAGCGGCCAAGATCTTTTTTCCTTCGTTTCCAACCGACGTACTAGCAGCGATCGATCCACATCACCAGGTCCTCTCACCAAACTCTGCTCTCTCCCTTCTCGCGCTGCCATCTTGCGATAAGAACATTCGCTCGCGCTACGCGCGATCAAAACCGCCGCGCGTGAGAGCGAGATTTTGCTCTACACGCACACCAATGATCTCAAGACCCTCAAGGGTTGCACTAGATCGTTGCCAGCAAGTGGAATCGTGCTGACGTGGTTGATGTGATTTGTATCTGCAGAATGTTGAACGCCCCCCTTCCCCACTCGGCCAAGGCCCAGTACAAGACCATGGCCCCGGGTCAGAGCATCAAGCGCTCGCTCAAGCACTCTCTGCAGCAGAAGGAGGAGGTGCCCTTCAACCCTGTGAACGTGCGCTCGCAGATCATCTGCACCGTCGGCCCGGCCACCCTCCTACACGTGGGTACCTGAGGAGGGCTTCCTCGGTGACGACAAGTTTGGTGCCCTCTCGTGGCTCAACATCGCCAAGGTACCCACCCACTTCGCGCTCCATCATCTCTCGAATCTTTACTGATTATCGATCCTCGCTTCCCACGCTCAGCACGTCTCGCCCGGTGACCGTATCCTCGTTGGCGACGGTCTGCTCGCCTTCGTGGTTCTTAAGGTGTTGGACAACGGCTGGATCGAATCTAAGGCTGAGAACTCTGGTGCGTGGCGGCGCTTTGATCTGTTTTATTCTTTATTATTGCTTAATTTTATTAAGTAATGTGCGCTGACCGTCCCCTTCTCTGGTAGGTACCATGGGTGAGAACAAGAACGTCAACTTGCCCGGCGTGGTCGTCGATTTGCCCGCCGTCACCGAGAAGGACATCAAGGACATCGAGTTCGGCGTCCAGCAGGAGGTGGACTTCATCGCCGCTTCCTTCATCCGTAAGGCCGAGGACGTGAGGGACATCAGGGCTCTCCCCGGCATCAAGGAGGCCAAGATCCTTATCATCTCCAAGATCGAGAGCCAGGAGGGTCTAGACAACTTTGATGAGATCGTCGACGAGTCGGACGGTGTCATGGTTGCCCGCGGTGATTTGGGCGTCCAGATCCCCATCAAGAAGGTCGCCACTGCCCAGAAGATGATGATCACCAAGTGCAACTCCGTTGGTAAGTGTTCCTAATTGCCCGCGTTATGTGGTTGCATCCACTGTCTCCGTACCCGTCTGACAAACTCTTCCCTGCAGGTAAGCCCGTCATCACCGCTACGCAGATGCTCGAGTCGATGATCCAGAACCCGCGTCCCACTCGTGCCGAGGCCACCGACGTTGCCAACGCCATCTTCGATGGCTCCGATTGCGTCATGTTGTCGGGCGAGACTGCTGCAGGTAGGATGCGTCTCACGCTTGTTTTGATGGATGTAGTAGTGCTTTGCCCTCAGGCTCGAGCTAACGCTGCACTCTCTTCCTCAACAGGCAAGTACCCTGTGGAGGCTGTTGAGATGATGGCCCAGATCTGCTATCAGGCCGAGTCCGACATCGACTATAGGGCTCTCTACAGGAAGATCCGTGAGTTGGTCATCGCTCCCCCGATCTCCGTTCCCGACACCATTGCCTCGTCGTCGGTCAAGTCGTCGTGGGATATTGCCGCCTCCGCCATCATCTGTCTCACTGAGACTGGTAACACCGCCAGGCTCGTGTCCAAGTACAGGCCGTCGTGTCCCATCCTCTGCGTCACTCCCAACGCTTAGTACGTCTCCAATCCCACCCGCAACGCAACGCAACGCAACACGGTCCGTTCCCTAACGGACAACCTTCGTGCTGCCGACAACAGTGTGAGCCGCCAGATTCAGATCTCGCGAGGCTGTATTCCTTTCGTCGTGGAGTCGATGAAGGGTACGGATAAGGTCATCGACAGTGCCATTCGGCATGCCAAGGACGAGCTCAAGATCGTCAAGGCTGGTACGTGCTTGCCAGAGTCCTCTCTCTTCGTCTTCCTCCTCCTCCTGTGTGATGAGTTAGTACCGACCGTGTTCATGAACGCTCTCCACCACAACACAGGTGACTTCGTGGTCATCACGTCGGGCTTCCTTGAGGGCACGTCGGGCGCCACCAACATGTTCCAGGTCCGTCAGGTCCCCGAGTAAGAGCTCTCGACCGACCTACGCCCCGCCCGCGCCATGCCTAGCCTGTTGTGTGGCCGAGCGTCTTTGTCACCTTCACCTCCTTCTATCCCCTGTAGTCGCACCCTCATGCAGAAAGGAATCCTTTCAACACCCACACCCCAGTTGACCACGTCTCTTGCGTCGGCGGTTGTACATTTGGCGGGAAATTAATTTCTCCTGTTTTTCTACGAGGGTTTTTCGGCCAATTGTTTTTCAGCGTTTGCAGCACCTGAGAAATTTTGCATAAACTCAAGACGGGAATTTCGTAAGAGGGTTTGCTTTTGTAGCGCCCACAAAACAAAAACAAATACTCACAAGGAGAAGGAGATGGCGTACATGTTGTACGATGGAGGGGGCCAGGGTGCACAGCAGGACTACTTCTATCAGGCCAGCGGGACGGTGCCCAAGGCCAAGCTGAACTGGGAGGAATTCAAGAAGGACCTCGCCAAGCGGGTCCGCGTACAGAAGGTGGTGGTAGCCCCCACCGTGCCTAAGAACAGGGAGACGGAGCCTGAGGTGGAGGAGGACGAGGAGACATGCCTCGTCTGCACCGACAAGCTCAAGGACCGATGCACCCTCAAGAGTACGCGCCCCCTGCTACCTTTTCCCGCACTTTTCCTTACCTTGCATTTTTTTTTGGCTTCGCGCAGGGCTCTGCCGTTGTGAGAATTTCCCTTGTGAGGGTACTTCCCGTTCCCTGTAGACGGCATCGAGTTGCCTATCGTGGTGTGTCGTGTCACAGGATGGAGATGCCCCTTATATCAAGTGCCCGGGCGCTATGTTAGAGGTGCTCGTGCTCACCGCGTTCTATTCCTTGTCTATCGTCAGGGCATTCGTGCAGCTGCAAGGACTTCTCGGTGTGTTTCGGATGCGTGGGGAAGGCCCTATGGCAGGGCACTAACTCGGTGATGAAGCAGAAGGGCCGCTATCGCGCCAAATGCGTACGGCTCACCTTTCCTTAAAAGCGTGCGCGCGCGTTGGTCGTGTGATTGTGTGCGCCAGCCTTGGCCTTCGCCAGCACACCGTGGACTAACTTCCCAATGGTCCTTGTGGTCGTGCAGCCGCTGTGTAAGGCCGAGTACTGTGCCAGGGATATCCTGCGTCTCGTGCCCGCCACATCTTAAACATCATCTCACGCGCCCAAGCTTCGTTGATCTACCGTACCTCTCTGTACAAACGATACATTTTTGGTTCATGTACATAAATAACTACAACAACGTTCTACCCTCCTTCTACATGTGGACGTCATCGCTCCCCTTGTTCTCCTCCTCTGCCCGCTGTTCGCGTGTGTCATTCCTGGAATGCCAAGTTCGAACAGTGCGGCCCAAACTTCAACCAAACCGAAACGCGAGATTCTCAGCCAACACGACACAACTCAACCACAACAAAGATGGCCACGGGAGAGCGTAAGGCGGGGAAGGGTATGCAGTTCCTGTTCGGTGGCCTGAGTGGCATGCTCGCCACCTGCGTCGTCCAGCCCCTCGACCTGGTCAAAACACGGTACCGCTCTCGCTCTCGGCATCTCCCGATCGGCCACTTTTACGATCGATTGATTCGTGCGCGACGCCACTGGCGCTGAGAAGGAAGAGGCTGCACAAACGTGCAGATGAAGGGATCTGAGGGCTGGACCCGTTCGTTCTAAATTTTGTAGATCAACGAAATGCGATTGTAAATCTCTCAATCATCACTTCGCGCTGTGTGGCGTCGTCACCCTGATGGCCGACTACCGTCGTCGTCATCGACTGATTCAGTGCGTTTTGCTGGTAATTTGCATAGGATGCAGTTGAGCGGCGAGGGCGGCGGTGCCAAGGCGCACAAGACATCGTTCCACGCCATGGCCAACATCGCGCGCACTGAGGGACCCTCTTCGCTCTACAAGGGGTTCGCCGCCCCACTCACCACACCACTTGCCACACGTGCAACCTCCCACGCGGCCGCGCCTGACCTTGCACACATCCACACACACACACCACCACCACCAGTCTTTCGGCTGGCCTGCTGAGGCAAGCGACCTACACTACCGCCCGGCTGGGCATGTACTCCCTCATCAACGACTGGCTCGTCGCCCGCAACAACGGCAACGCGGCCATCCCCTTCTACCAGGTTCGTTAATATGTTTATCCAGTACTGTGTTGATATGATAGATATATTTTTATCTATTAATGATATATACTACAAATATAATCCTATTTATTATTGACCGTGTGCTGTCCGGGAACAGAAACTGGTGGCGGGCATGATGGCGGGCGGGTTCGGCGCCGTGATCGGCACGCCGGCCGAGGTGGCCCTCATCCGCATGACGTCGGACGGCCGATTGCCGCCGGAGCAGAGGCGAGGCTACAAGAACGTGTTTGACGCACTCCTCCGCATCTGTCGCGAGGAGGGCGTGCTCGCCATGTGGCGCGGATGTACGCTCGGCCCCGGTCGCTCGTAACCCGCACACGCGCCACCGCACACGACGGCCAAGTATCAACGACGTTGTTGTGGTCTGGTGGGGGCTCGGTGCAGGCACGCCGACGGTGGCGAGGGCGATGATCCTCAACGCGGCCCAGCTGGGCACCTACACGCAGGCCAAGCAGGTGCTCATGAAGAATCTGCCCCTCCAGGACAATGTCTACACTCACTTCCTCGCCAGGCACGACTGCCGCACCCACCACCACCAACCACACCGTCATCCTCCCTGCTCACTCTACTTGTGTCGGGTGCGTGGTGGGTGTCGTGACGTTGGTCGTGTGCGTGTCGTGTCGTGTCGTGCTGCGTGGAACTCCAGTTTGGTGTCGGGCTTCTTGGCTACGGCGGTGTCGATACCTGTTGATATCACTAAGACGCGCATCCAGACCATGAAGACCGTCAACGGCGTGCCCGAGTACTCTGGCGTGATGGACGTCTTGTCCAAGGTCGTCAAGACTGAGGGCGTCACCGCCCTGTGGAAGGGTATGTCAGCTCCCTCTCCTCAATTTGGCCCTTTTCTTCGGCACCGAGTGCTTACACCAACATCACTATTGTGGTTGTGGACTATCAGGTTTCACGCCATACTTCTTGCGGCTGGGTCCCCACACGGTGCTGACGTTCATCGCCTTGGAGCAGATGAACGCCGCCTATAACCGGTTCGCTGCGTGAGTGGAGTGGTTGCGTTTTGAACGTCAAATAAATGCACCATTTTCGCCAGCAGCGTTGGGCTGCCGCCTCCTCTTTGGCCACGCTAACAGTGCCTCGCCCACACTCGTTGGCCCTGTGCTTTGCGTGCCACTCGCCCAGAACTTTTTGGGGGCGTTCTAGATTTGGAGCTTGAATCTATTTGTTGAATTGGAATTAAACAAGATGGACGCAAGGAGGCTGCCCGCTGAGCTGCAGCACATTAGAGTTGTTCTGCCTCTGTTCCCTCCAATTGAGAATAGAAGAGCGTTAGAGTTGGAGCGTAAAGAGGAAGAAGATAGATTCCAACAAGGGGATTACCTTGCAATCTTGCCAGAAGGTGTGGAGGTATGAACATCTTTACCAACTTTTTGATTGTGATTCAAAGTTAAATTTGTGTAGGCCTTTTGGTTGTGTCAAGTTGAAGGGGTACCCAGAGATCAAGCTGGCATCCCTGTACAGTGGCTCCAGTTGCTTGGTATCCCCCCCCCCCAACCACCTACCTTCCCATCCTCATTTTGCAACTTTTTTGCAAACTAACTAACCTTGCAGAGAATCAGTACTTGCTCTATGAGCATACCAATGAGTTTGATGAGATCCCCAGTACCTCTGTTCTCTGCAAGGTCTCCCCCACTGAAACTGAAGATGGCTTCTTGTATGTGCTCCCTTCCTTGCTGCTAAGTATTATAGAGTAAGTGACTGACTTGTCCTCCAAAGGCAACTATCACCAGAAGAGCGCAGGGCTATTGCCCAGCTCAGTGAGAATGCATATGCCCATCCTCCTGTTGAGACCCAGGGGAAGGCTTTCCATGTAGAGAAGATGTGGGACCCCAATGGTAACTGCATTGGTGAGAAACACTTCTTCTCCTCCATTCACAAGGATGGTGAGGTCTACACCATCAATGATTGTGTGAAGGTACATTCATTTCTAGCATCACTAGTTATACTTTCTGACTAGTGTGGCAATACTAGATCAGAAGCACATGCCATAGGCAAGCAGTGGTGTACATTGCACGCCTGGTGGGCATCTTCTTTGACACTGCTGGTACCAAACTTGCTACATACACCACACCAAAATGTTATGTGCACCATACATGCTAAATTGCTTACCTTCAGATCAGATAACCAAGGTGAGGCTTCAGTGGTTTTATGAGCAAGCAGATGCAGACCTGCAGGAGCTGTGGACAGTACACTTCCCACCCCCTCCTTCTCTCCTGCTTACCTGCTGATTTCAACACACAGTTCAAGTATGGCAAGGAGCTGCTGTATTCAGAGACCTATGCTGAAACAACTGCCAGCAACCTCATCAACAAGGTATTCTTGTGGAAGCATCAGATGACAATGTGGCACCTTTCTCATCCATTGTCAATGTGCCAAACCCCAGTGCACAATCTGCTATGAACCTCCAGAGCTGTGTGATTTGTGCCACCAGCAACACCTGATGCAGCGCTACCCCTTCCTGCCATGGATGGCTATTGATCAGCCTGACAGTGGAACGATGATGGCAGCCAGCGCCGCAGACACATTTGTGTGGCGCAAGGTGCTGTACCCGGAGAAGGGCCTGCTCTACAACCAGCCGCTGCTCGACCTCGACATTCTTCGGCGTGACTACGCCAAGCAGCCCACGCAGGCGACCAGCGGAGAGGAAGACGAAAGTGAAGAAGGCGAGGGCGAGGAGGAGGACAAGAACGAGAGCGAAAGCGAGGGCGAGGATCGAGAGTCAAACGACGGAGTGGGCGACGTGTACAATAGCCTGCGGGTGCTTCGCTGTCTTGGCGATGCGGAGGAAGAGTCCGAGGAACCGATGGGCGAGTGCGAAAGCGAAGACGAAGACGAAGACGAGGAGGGAGAAGGCGAAGGCCAGGACTTCGAGCCGGAACGAGAGAGGAAGTGGAGGAAGCGGTGGCGGGCGGTGGACGGGGTGGAGATCAGCGTGAAGTGGGCGGGCAGCGGAAGGCGAGAACGTGCGACCCTGGTCAAGGGCGACTGCGTGATGATGAACGACGAGCAGGGCCGCCCCTACTTTGCGCGCATCGATCGCATCCACAGCTGCCGCCGGGAGGGAATCGACCCGTCGGAGCTCGACGACGACGACTCTGGCGTGTCGCTCACCTGCAGCTACTTCTACGCCGCCGACCAGACGGTCATGGGTCCGGCCGGACGCAAGATTATGCACGCCCGCGAGCTCTACGCGTCGACCGACGTCGGCCGGCACGAGCTCGAGTGCGTCCAGGCCAAGGTCGACGTGCGCTACATCGACGACATCACCGACTGGAGCGTCATCTGCGGTCATCAGCGCCACGACCGCGACCGCGACCTCGAGGCGCCGACATCAGAGCCAGCGCCGGCCTACTATTACCGCTACCTCTACAGCGCAGCGACCCACGTTTTCGTCGACGCCAAGCGGTGGAGCCGCGGCGACGAGCCGACGCAGGAGGAGGAGGACGGGGAGGAGGAGGGCGTCGAGGACTACTTCGGCAGCTACGAAAAGGTGCTCCAGGCCAGGGAGGAGTCGATGAAGCGCTGCGGCCGGTGGTCCGGCTACGACCCCAAACTACGCTCGCAACAGATGAAGTACGCGTCGCCTGTGTGTGTGGTGCGTGTGCGGTGGTGTGTGTGCTGATACATGTGTCGACAGAACTGTGATGACGCAGGACGGCGACAGAGTGACGCTGCAGCCGCTGTCGAGCACGACTTTCTCGTGGCGCAAGCAGCAGTTCCGGGTGGGCCAGGGCGCCTTCGTGTGGACCACCCCGCTGGAGCGTACCACCAACCACCAGCCGCTGTGCAGGAGCGTCGTCCGCATCGCAGGCTTCTGGGTGGACCCGCACAGCGGCCAGCGCTGGGTCGGAGGTCACTCGATGTACCACCATACCGACCCCCGCTTCGACCAGGTCGTCCACGGCGGCCTCCTTATGCGGGCGCGGGCGTCGGCCTCGGCTTCGACCCACGACCACAGAAGGAAAAGGAAAGCGAGGCGCGCGACAAAGAAGAGCGAAGACGAGAACGAAAGCGAAGATCTTGAGGAGGAGGAAGAGGAAGAGGTGGTGGAGGAAGACAGAGAGAACAACGCCGACGATGACGATTACGTGGACGCGGGCAAGAACGAAGACGAAGAAGAGGAAGAGGAGGAGAGGAGAGGCAGCGAAGGGGAGGAGTCGGAAGGCACGATACGGCTGCTGTTTCACGTGAACGAGCTGTTCGATTCGACAGAGGTCGAGTACTACCCGATGGCCATGCTCTACGAGCCCTGCCGGATCGACTACATCTACGTCGCACCGTCGCCCCACCCCGACGAAGACCGAGAGCTCGAGGCCGACGAAGAGAACGAAGAGAACAACGAAGAAGACGAGGAAGACGAAGAGAACGAAAGCGACGAAGAAGACGAAGGCCGCGACGAGCCGGGGAGGAGGAGGAACGGAACGAGGAAACGCTCGGCGGCGCGGTACCAGAGGGACGCCGAGAAGTTGAAGAAGCGGCGCAGGCTACAGCGGCGCAGCGATGCGAGGTTCCAGCGGGAGCGCCGGGCCGTGTGCAAGCGAGTCGATGACGAGCTAGCGGCTCGCCGCCGGGAGGCCCGCCGCAGGCCCCCCACCACGGCCGTCGACGAGCCGGACCGCACCTTCTTCTGCGTGGAACGGTTCAACCGCGAGACGACCGAGCTCGAGCGGCTGAGCGAGGAGCAGGTGCAGCGCCTCCAACTCGGGGCACGCGGCGTGAAGGCGGAGCCGGATCTGATGGAGGCCGACGACGGCCTTCTGGACCGGGGGAGGAAGACCGACGAGGGGCAGGAGAAGAAGATGTCCGCGTTCGACCTCTTTTGTGGCTGCGGCGGCATGTCCATCGGGCTCCAGATGGCCGGCATCGACGTCAAGTGGGCTGTCGGTACCTGCCCCTCATATGCACGGCACAACACAACGCATTGTCATAATAGTGTTGTTGTTGTTCAACGCAGACAACGACCCCCACTGCATCGAGGCGTATCGTCGCGCACATCCAGAAGCGCGGGTCTACCACCGTGACGGGTGGGACATCCTACGCGCAATGAGGGAGGGCTCGGACGACACTCTGCCCAAGCCCGGCGAGGTGCTCACCCCGCCTCAAGAGAGTTTCGTTGCCGGGTGGAATCTCACCCATTACTTCAGGTCGAGCTTCTGTGTGGTGGACCCCCGTGCCAGGGTGCGGCTCACCAAAGCCGAAACCGTTCGCTCGCACACCCTCAGAATAGGTACGTTTTGTGGTTGCCCCGAGCAAGTGCGCAGTTGGTTAGTGCCTGACCAATCATTCATGACACACCAATACAACAGGAACCTCAACTTGTTCCTTCAGTTTGTGTGGCACCTGAGGCCGGACTACATCCTACTGGAGAATGTGCTGGGCCTGGTGACCCTCAGCAAGGGTTACCTGGCCCGCAGTGTGGTCACCCACCTGCTGCAGCGTGGTTACCAGGTCCGCATGGCCTGTGTGCAGTGCGGGCAATATGGGCTGGCCCAAGACAGGTACCACACCGAAACGCACACACACCAAAACACAACACACACTCACTCGCTGATCGACCTGCAGGTGGCGCTTCTTCATGATCGCTGCCGCTCGCTCTCTGCCGCTGCCGAACTTCCCGCGCCCAACGCACTCGTTTCCGTCGTGGGTGGCCGGCAACGCCCAGGTGTCCCAGCTCTCAGCCGACCTCCGCCAACTGGTATGGAATTCATTTCCTACCATCTTCCCACCGCTCACCGTCTTCGACGCCATTGGCGACCTGCCCGCCATCCTCGACCACGAGAGCCAAGACACGGACGAAGAGAATGAGGAAGATCAGGAAGAGGATGAGGACGAGGACGAGGACGAGGGTGAGGGCGAGGGAAGCGAGAAAGAGCGCGAGAGACTAAGAGCAAGGCGAGGGCTTAGAACGAGAGAAGTGGAGGTGGCGGCAGAGGTGGAAGACCTCAAGACAGGTCGAGAAGAGGGCAGGCTGCCCTACTACTGCCCTCCCTTCCTCCCCTATCAACAGCTCATGAGGGAGGGGAGTGGAGCCAGCGTCCACAACAACCAGTCCACCACACGACAGAACATGGATCACCAGGCACTCAGCTGGCAAGGTAAGTTCCACACAATCAAAACAACTCCAGATGTGGAACGAGGCCAAGTGCTCCATCCCCTTGAAACAAGAGTGATAAGGTACACACCCATCTTTATCCAAATGCTGTGGATTTTGCTTACCTAGTTGTGGGACAGTGTCAGGGAGTGTGCCAGGGCACAGAGCTTGCCTGATTATCTTCACCTTAGTGGCTCTCTTGCTACTCAGTACCGCCAAGTTGGCAATGGTATGCTGGCTTACCAATTATGCTCTTAAGTTTTAACAGTAGCTTGCTAATCTCACCAAATATCTGTTCTCAGCTGTGCCCCCTCTGGTGGCCAAGGCCATTGGTTCCAAAATCATGTCAGCATGGAAGGCCCAGCAGAATAGATAGGCAGCCACAATAAAACCAAAGATTGCTGTGATCAAATCTTCCCTAAATGATAGTTGGCATCTTTGGCTACATGGTTGACAGTGACATTTAAGGAGGTACAAGACCACAAGAGCTTACACTGTTCTGTTTTGTGGTCAACAAAAAGGTAAAAGATCTGATCACAAGGTATCATTGCATAGATTTCACTGATGTCTTCCAACAATATCAACAAAAATGAGAGTTGATGTAATTTTGTAGGAAAGAGACTTTAGAGGGGGTCTAGAGAAAATATGCCAAAAAACTGAGGGGGGGATTGCATCTCTTTTTGATTTTATTGTGAGGTACAAGATGAAGATGGAACACCCCAGGAAGTGCTCAAAAGGCTGCTCATGAATGGATATCATGTTTTTATCTAATCAATGTTGATGCAGAACCTTGACAAGATTGAGATGCACCCAAAACCTGGCACCACCATCAGCTTGAAAAAAATTGTCCATTTTCAACATTATGGGTAGCAGTATGGCCTATTCTCACCCATTGTTGACAAGGAACCTCTGGCCAGATGAAAGGTGAGTGAAAAAATGACTGTGGAAATTTTGATGAAGCTTAAATGGTTTTGTGATTGTTCATCTGATTTTTTGCTCATGAAACCTATTTTACAGTGGTTGAGAGCATTTTATGGAAGAAAGGCTGTGCTTATTTCATGGTTTATGCCATCATTTCATGTAATAAAGACTGATATTCTGGCTCTGTGATGGTGTACTTTGCAATTTCATGGCATTTTTCTGGGGTAAGGAC
>CACVKS010001168.1:0-15954 GCA_902749335.1 Acanthamoeba triangularis
CACACCACCACCCGTACCCGACCCTTCAGCCCGTCGGGCTCGCACCACCGCCCACCAACTTTTCCCCTTCTCCGCCGCCACCAGCCCTCCACCACCCGCGCGCTCTCAGCGGTGGCTCGACCACTTCTTCTTCTACGCCGTCGCCCCTGAACGCGTTCATGCCCACCACTACTCGCTTCGGAGTAGCCGCGCCTCTGAGTCCGCCGTCGGCCCAGCCCCATCGCCTACCTCTCCCCTCCACTCCGGTTCCTTTGAACGGTACGGCCGCCGCCACGATTAACATCGTCGACGAGGAGGACGCCCTGCGGCTTCGACGCGAGGTCCACCTCCAGCGCCAACGCAAGCTGCTACTCGACTTGCTAAAAGAAAAGCAAAAAGAAATCAACGGGAAATGGGGTGTGAGCCATGATGACGTCATGGACGGATTTGTTGTCGACGAGCGGCACACGCCACCAGCAAACGGCCGAAGACGACGAGCTGACGGCGGCATGTCGATCGACCAAGGAGCTGATGGCATCGAGATGGTGGAAGACGGGGTCGACGGTCTGGTCGAAGTCGACGGCTTCAAGGGAATGGCAGCTAGGCCTCGCCGAGCGAGTCACCACTACGCCTCTTCACCGCCGAGAGTCTACAACCCACCGAGCGGCCTGCGCGGGCCGTGGGCGTCGACGGGCTCGAGCTTCCACCACCACCGGACCAACGGCCATCACCACCCTCACGGCAGTGTAAATAGTAACGCCAACGCCAACGCGTCCGGGCGGGCCGCGCAGGAGCAGAGCCTGTCGCTCGTCAGCAACGGCGGCAGCCTCAACGAGCTCGACGAGGACGACGAAGCTACGTCGCCGCCTGAGCTCACGCGGCTCTACGGCGGCTCGAACCACCACCAGCAGCTTGACGATTCGGCGCGAAGGCGGCGGCGACACAGCAGCGCTCGACTCGTGCCACCGCCGACCGCCTCCGTGGGTCTGGCCGAGAAGCCGATCGTGGCCGAGAGTCGGCGCGAGGAGCAGGAGGAAGGTGATCTCGACGGCGAGTGGCCCGACGTGGGCGACACGGCCCAGTTTCGCTCGTCGATGCCTCCGCTGCCCTCGCACCTGCGCCGACCCAGCCTCGGTTCGCCCTCCTCGGCGGCGGCTGTCACATCGACGACCACCGCCGGCGATGGCACCAACGGCGATAGCTTCGCTGGCCACAGCGCCGCCGCCGCCGCGGCTGCCGCCGAGGACAGCGCGCGGAAGCGTGCGTCGCCCGAGCAGATGCAGATGCTCCAGCAGATCTTGTCCTTTTACGAGCAGAGCCCGCAGAAGATCCAGGAGCTCGAGCGCAGCGCCGTGGTGCCCATCCGACGCCGGAAGCGGAGGAACGACGGTGGTGCCGCCAACGGCACCGGCGCCAACCCCTCGGCCACATCGGCTTCGTCGGCTTCTTCGGCTCCGGCGGTCGAGAACGGCGAGCCGCAGCAGGCCCGAGAGGGTGAAGGCTCGGGCTCGGACGATTCCTCCAGTGCGCGCAAGCGACGTCGTCGGGACCGCGAGGTGCTCATCTTCCACCACATGAAGGTGCAGGACGACGGCAAGATGATGGTCACCCAGCGCTCCTGAAAGCTCCTCCCCCGGCTATATTACTTCTCCTCCTTCCTCTCCAATGTTCCCTTCCACTTATGTACCAGCAAGTGCCCTAGTAAGAGAGTACTACTAGCGTGTTCGCAACAACGCATATAATCATTTCGCCAGCTCTATCTTGCGTGCTGTGTGTAGTGGATTCCTACCAGTGTGGGGTGCGGATATGTATCTGATAGACGCACGTGCAACGTGAGAGCCAACAACGTGGCAGCATCAAGCCAGTGCACGCTCACCATCCCCACCACCACCCATCCCCAAGAGGGGACCCCTTCCCAAACTTGGGGTAGGCCGCAGGCCGCCTGTGGTGGTGTGTGTAGTGGTGTGTGTGTGTGTGGACCACGCCAACAAATTCTGCCTAACTGGGCTCAAGCTTGAGCCTCAGTTGGCAAGACCAAGCACACTCGCACAAGAATACGCGCGGTCACACAAAATCTAGTAAAAATAGGCCGAGGCGGTGATTGGATTCAAAACAACACCTATCTCGCCAGCTATTGGCCTCAGCCAGACCTGCCCAGAACGTTACAAGGCTGTCATGTCCAGCTTATGGACTGTTGTGTAACATTAGCTAAGGCAATAGTCCGCGACCCGGGTGGTAGGTTCCAGAAATTCCCATCCACGGTCATCTCATTGCGGATCGCCCAAGGCCTTATCTGTCTCCTTGTGGCGAGTGCGGGCACACCACAGCGGCCTTCCAGCGGCCACATCAGGCAATAGTTCAAATACCACCTGTGGTTAGCTTACCTTAAATGACGTTACGAATTAGCGCAGTTCTATAAATATCTTTCAAGTCTGATTGGTTGCAGTAATTAGGCCCTCTTTCCTTATCTGTTCGAAGAGATCGAAATAGCCTCGCTTCTGGGGGCCAATCTTGGGGAGACTCTAAAAGTGGGGTGGTATGACCGATCCTCGTCTTCTGGGCCTGCTGCTTCTTTGGCCATTCACCACCACCGCCCCAGCGAAGTCACGCCTGCCTGGCCCCACCCGCCGCTGCCGAGCGTCAGTGTCACTTCAGCCCCCCAGCCGCGCACCATCACTCCACGCTGCCGCCTCTGCTGGCGCTTCAGCTCTCTCTCTCTTGAGTGGTAGTGTTGATCAAAGGCTCAGCGCTTGGTCGTTGAAGCTTCGCTAGAAAGATGAAGAGAGCGACGGTGGCCAACGGTGAAAATAGGTCGGTCGAATTGGAGGTGGCCGACGTGCTGCTCCAGCTGCAGCACAAGGACGACCCGAGCACTGACGCGCCAACCGAGCAAGGCCCGCAAGGCGGCCGGGTCGTCGACCAAGGAGATCATTCGTTCGTTCCTACAGCAACGCCACTACACCGGGCCGCCTCCCGGTCGCTGGCACGTAGCGACCACTCCACCCAGCTCCCCTCTACAACCACAACAACAACGACCACCTCCAGCACGGCCTACAGCGAACCAAGGCAGATGCAGCAGACATCGACGGCATCCCCGCTACGCACTTGTTCCTCGGTCCCACGGAGGCTGGGCATCGAGTTCCTGCTCAACGACCCCCCAGCGCCTTCTTCATCTTCGTCTTCAGCGTCGCCCCCATCCCCATCCTCGTCTTCAGCGTCGTCGTTCGACCACCACCACCAGGCCTCGTGCCCATGGCCCTACATCGGGGAGCAGACCAACACCAAGTCTCGAGGCGGCGGAGGCGCTACACGTGCGGCTGATCTGCAGAAGCTGGAGGTTGCGGGCCACTACTTGACGAAGTCGGACCGGAACTACATCGTCATCGAAGAAGAAGAGGAAGAAGAGGACCAGAACGATGACTATGCGCTCCGCAGCCCCCGCGAGGAGGGCGAGACCGCGACCCAGACCGACCGGTGCCTGTCTTCATCGGACGAGGACTGCGACGAAGCGGGCAGTAGCAGCAGCAGCCTGCCGGAGGTCTTGGTGGGCTACGGCCTCGCTTCGGTGGCCACGACCGCCACCCGAGCAGGGGCCGCCACTACCACAAGCCCCAGGCGCCGCCCGCTTGGCGGCGATGACCGCCGACCACCGGACAGCACTGCCCGAAAGTTCCTCAACGAGAAGCTCAGGCAGCGACTCGAGGAGAAGCGACGACACAGCGCCGCGCAGACGACCAAGGCCACGTCATCATCACCTGCCGCTGAGCAAGAAGCCCACGCCGGCCGACGCTCCAAGTGCGAGGCCGGAGGCGCGGAGGAGCAGGTGGGGCGCGGGTCGCGGGGCTCGTCGCGCGCTGGGGCCAACCTGTCGACGCCGGGCGGTCGGCGAGGCGTGGCGACGAAGAAGGAGCTCGACATCTGGGAACAGCTCATGCTGACGTCGGTCATCCAACCGCTCTTGCCCTCGTCGTCGCACTCGCGCCCGCACTCTCCGCCCACGCTGTCGTCGTCGCTGCCACTGTCGACTTTAACATCATCATCATCGTCTTCGTCATCGCCGCGCGGCCGTCACCAGCAGCAGCCCGAGGCGCCAGTGGCCTGCATGTGTGCGCTCGGCCCGCCTCCAGGGCTCGCGGCCTACCCCTACATCAGCTACGGCCACGGCCACGGCCACGGCCACAACCACAACCACTCTCACTCGAGCGTCCTGCCGCATTGGGGCGGCCCACCGCCGCTAGCCTCGGATCTGCACCAGTCTGCCGACGTCTTCGTCGATGACGACGACAACCGCGACTRGTACCGGGCAGCAGAGGGCCGAAAGCGAAAGCGGGAACACAAGAACGAACGCGACGATGATGACGGCTACAACTACGCAGCCTACCCACGGCATTTGGCGCGGTCGGTGCCTGCCTACCAGTCGCAGGCCTACGACGACCACCACCGCCAGTCCCGCCGCCCGAGGCTGGATCCAACCGATCACCAGACCACTCAGGCCCTTATGCACCACCACGAAGCCGGCTGCCGCCGCGACCTGAGCCCGCCACGTCGGCCGCGAGACAGCAGCGCGCTGGTGTTTCACCACCACACTGGCGCACCGGTGCTCGACGCACGCATCAGGCCGCCCGGTGGCACCCACAGCCGCAGTCTGGTCGACGTGGATCTGCGCGGGCACTAAGTGTGTCCTTCGGTCACCAGGCAGCTTCGAAAATACAACCAACAACCAACCATTGCAGCAACTCTTTTATAAACGATATGTCTGGAGCCAACGGGAGTTTTCCAAAAGAATGGGGATTTCCTAAACCTGGTCGCCAACAGGGGCTCTCAACAACAGTAATCAACACCTGTCGGAACCGTGCCCAACACCACGAAACTAAATGGCGGTAGCACTGCGGGGAGGGTGCACAAATTTACGCCAGCCAACGGAAAGAACTTGTCGACAACTTATGTGCAGCTCCGGGGAATGATTGGCCTCCAGGGTGACGAGTTTATGTCGACCAGTCACTTTGGCTGGCCGCGGTGTTGGTTCTGGCAACTACACCGAAGCGTGGACCGGGACTGCCCCAAACTCAAGGCGCGTGGGTCGACCAGGTCGCGCTCTCCGCGCTTTTTGGTACGAAAAAAGGCTGTTCGCTGTCCAACGGTACGCTCTCGACGCTGCAGCCCAACAGGCCAGGCAGAAGGGCACTGCCAAGAGCGAAATTCAATCGAACTCGGGCCGGTGAGGCTGCCGATCACGTCACGCTGAGTGCTGCAGGGGGAAGATTACGGTAAGATAGGGGCCGTGCACCGATAAGTTCACGCTCACCGACTTCGTGCACCTTGAAGAAGAGGTTGAGTATTGGCCAGTTATCCATCTCGTCGCCCCCCAGCGCAGGCCGCCTTATCCGCTTGCCCCTTAGCCGTCGCCCAAGCCACACCGCAAGACCCGCACGGAAGGCCAGTGCACAAAACCCAGCACTCCACGCCCCCTACTGTAGGCCTCAACCTCCGCCCCCCGAGAAACCACTCGCACTCTGCCCAGCCCTAACTCCTAACGAGTCCCCCCACCCACGACCAACTCACCGAGACCTACCTCGCCCAGTATTAGTCGACCACTCCGGCCACTGCACAGCCGCCTGCCAAAGGACTCTCAGCTCGCCCTCGCACAGCGTCACACATCTGCAAYCCCGACCCGGCCGGCCCACGTTCCCATTCCCAACGGGCCTCGGAGGATATCGCGTCCCAGCACAGTACCAACGAGAGGAGGAAGGCATAAACCAAAACCAACGAGAAAGACATGTCCGCTGCTGCCCCGCTCCTGGCCGCCGCGCCAGCGATGGTGCACTGCAGTAGTACGAGCCGTCGGCCTTCGCTGCCTCTCTCGTCGCCACCACCATCTTCAGCTTCGTCATCTTCTTCAACTTCTTCTTCACACGACGACCGGGAGCGACTGCCGTCGATCAAGGAGCTGTTGGGGGACGTCAACGACATGATGATGGAGCGGAAGAAGAGGTCGGCCTCCATGCCCTCCATCGACGACCACTACGCCGCTGCCGCTGCCGCTGCCGCTCACCGCCAGCAGCAGCACCAGACCTCGCCGACCGTCCACTACGCGAGCCTGCCCGTCGTGGACCACCTCCAGTCGCACCCCCAGAGGCCCTCGTCCCCGCCCGGCGCCGACGAGCGCATGCTGGCCCTCGAGCGCCAGCTCCACGTGCTCAAGCAGCAGCGGGACATCCTCCAGCACCAGCTCGCCAAGCAGGAGCGACACCGGCGGCGGCACTCGCTCGCCGAAGGCGTCGGACCACACCATCAACACCACCATCAAGCCTATCAGCACCAGCATCATCATCATCGTCATCTTCTTCATCATCAACAACCTCCTGTCCATGATGGACGCCACAGCTTTCCGGTCGGCTGTCACGAGCCTGCCCTGGCGCACCACCAATCGCATTGGGCCGCGGAGACCCGAGGAACAGGAGGAGGAGCTCATGAACTGCCCCACTACTGCCCACCGCCACCACCTCATCACCACGCGGCCTACGACCACGACCCCTACGCGGCGCATCAGGCACAGCGACACCGTGGCCACCACCAGGCCCGGTCGTACTCGACGTCGGGCGTTGACGTGGCGCTCATCGCGGCGGCAGCTGCGGCCGCGGCCGCGGTGTCGCCAACGTTTGGGCCGTCATCGTCGTCGGCTTCGTCTCGGAAGCGCAAGGAGAGGGAGCGATGCCTGTCGGCCGCGGACGAGGCGGCGCTGCGGGCGGCGGCGGCATCGGTGCTCGAGTTCCACCAGTACTGTCCGTCGTGCAAGAGCAGCAACGGGTTGGCCCCGGCTGAGGGCGCACCGGCGTCGACGGCGGCGTGCACCTGCAAGCGGAAGAGCATCGCCGCCAGTCGAGGCGGGAGCAGCAGCGGCGGAAGCAGCACCGACGTCATCCCGCCCGTCGTGCACGGTCCGACGTTGACCGCGGCGGGAGAGGAAGGCAACACCAACGCCAACAAGCGGAGAAGGAGATCGGTGGTGGCAGCCACCGCACCGCAACTGCCTGCGAAGGTGGCGCGAACAAAGCCTGTCACCTTCCACAAGCTGGAGTTCATGTAAAGCAATCCAACAAACAACAACTTCAGTGTTCCGCTCATCATGTTCTTTCGTCGCTTTGTTGAGGTGTGAAATTTCGTGTGCTCCGGGATTCGGTTAAGGTGGTCGTTTCGAGGAAGTACAACGCACAGAGAGTGGCACGATCTCTGCTGAGATTTTGTAATCGATTGGCAGCGGCATCATCATATTATCACAGAACACACAAACAATGGGTGACTCCTCGTACGCGGACTCTTCTTCCATGCCCGATTTTGATGCGTTCCCCGAGCCCAAGCTGGACAACATCGGCATCGATGTCGATTCGATCAGCTACACAAATCCGATGTATGGACTCTCCGGACCCAAGGGCGCCGAATACATCTTCGCGGACGACAATCAGACTCGAAAGATGTCCTGGGCCGATCGATCAACTTGGCTCTGGGGTGGTGCCTGGCTCACCGGTACTTGTCAATCTTCGCAGATTTTCGTGTAGAGGCGTTCATTTCCGTAGATTACGTTCTGATTGAGTGCTCTCTTGCTGGCATCTCCTATCAGGTGGTGTGATCGGCACGACATGGGGTGGATTGAAGGGTCTGCGAGATGCCGAGCGTGGTCTGCCGTGGAAGCTGCGATTAAACGCCTGCCTCAACGGTGCCGGACGAAAGGGTGGCCGCTTGGCCAACGGCCTCGGCGTGTTGGTGCTTCTCTACTCGGGCGTCGAGACGGCCACTGCGGCCGCGAGGCAGAAGCAGGATGGTCTCAACATCGTCGCTGGCACCACCATGGCGCCTCTCATCTACTGGAGTGGAGGTACGAAATCGACTACTTGCTTCCTCTCTCACATAATCGACTCCAACAATCCATCTGCAGCAGACAAGACAAACTTCGACGCTACTGATATAATCTTCGCATCTGCATTTGTGCCCTCGCTAACATCGTTTATCTCCCCAGCTGGCCTCATCAGGAGCATGGCGTTCGGCGCCCTCGGTGGCGTTGTCGGCTTCGGGCTTGTCCTGGGCCACAAGTACAACGTGATGGGCCTGCGAAAGATCCTTCCCGCCGACGAGTAAAACCACTTCCTCCTCTCCACACACGCACACCACCGCCTCGTCTTCGCTCTCCTCCCACCCACTTCATCTGCTACGCCCTCAACTTCTTCTTCTCCTCTTCCTCCCACCTCGACGTCGTCCTCTTCTCTCTTCGCTTGCTCCTCAGCAGCTTCCTCCAACCTCTGTTTATGACCAGCAGGCGAGGTCTTGCTGCCGCAGAGGGTCTCTCTCCTCTCTTCCTCCTTGATCGTTCCTACTCTCTTGTATTTATTTGTCTCTCTTTTGGGCTGGTCTGCAGCCACATCCACACCACCAACCATCAAGGTTACACACGCACACTACATGAATACAATACAATACAAGATGTTTGCAACATAATGTGCCCTTCACTGGCCAGTGAGCAAATACTACAAATTCTTCCGAAACAGAGCCGAATAGTTGAAATTACTGTTGGGGATAATTAATGTTTGTTATTTGTTTGTTGGCCGTCGGCGAGCTCACCAACTCGATTTGCCCCACCAACGGCGATGGAGACAAGTGGAGATGAGCTGCAGATTCCCGAGGGGTGGGAATCCATTTTGCACGTAGAACACGATGGCACCATCGACGCCAAGTACTTCAATCTCGCCTTTTCTTTAGAATCGCACAGTGCGATTTATTATTATTTATTATTTTTTATAATATGTATTATTATTTTTGTATGGACATGGTAGACCACTCTTCACGCCTGCTAATATACAATAAATGATAATTTTTTGTTGATAATAGGATGCTGCTGCCGCCGACGATACGGAAGAAGAGCCACAGGACCCGCGGCAATTTTCGGGTGGCGTCCCCCATGCTGGGCCGCGCCACCATCAGCGGCGGACACTCGACCACACCCGGCGGCCGATCCTCGCCTCCCCCGCTCACCACCGAGGAGGCCTTCCTCCGCGGTACTCTCGCCTTCCGCGACACGCACGACACGCGCACGACACGCGCACGACACGCGCACGATACACCGCACGCAACACGCATATAGACTCACACTCGGGTGGTCTCAATGTCCATTCCGCGTGGGTGCACGCAGCCATCACCAATTTTGACGTGAGGAGCAAGGGCGACCTGGAGGAAGACGTCGCCGAAACCATTCGCCTCTGCTTGAAGCGGCTCCTCGAGCACGAGGACATCCGGTACCGTGCCGACCTCCCTCCCTCTTAGCCCCATTCCATCCACACCCAATCCAAGCCCTGCTCACCACTGTTGCGTTGGCGTTGGGGCGCCGCTGTGCAGGTACGGGATTGCGGTGTCGATCGATCAGTACCTGATCTCGACGTCGATGCTGCAGAAGCACCTCGACGCCCACAAGAACCTGTTGACCACCTCCGAGCAGACCACTTCCTCCGCCACCACCACTACAGCATCGACGTCGTCCACTTCTACATCGCCCACCTCACCGGTGTCGACATCGCCGACGTCGACAGGAACAGATGAGGTCTCGCCGTCGTCATCGCCGCTGTCGCCAAGGCTCGACGGCAGCGGCAGCGGCAGCGGCGGATGGCGCGCGGTCCGCAAGAAACCCCACTCGCTCAACCGACCGCACAGCGAGGGCACACACCCGGACGACCCGCTCGCGTGGCACCACCACCACCGCCCCATCGACCGCACCGGCATGCTCACCTTCCGCGGGCTCAACGTCGACGAGCTGGCCAAGCGGTTCAAGCGCCGGCGATTCAACCGGGCCAAGGAGGAGGAGGTGCTCGACAAGATCCTCGAGACCGCGCGAGAGACGCGGAGCAGCGGCGGCGCGGTCGAGATGGAGGACGTCCTACGCGATCTCAGTACGTGTGTCGTGTGTCGTGTGCCGTGTGCGGTCGCGTGCGTGTCGTGTGTCGTGTGTGCGGTCTACGGGCTGACCCAAGTGAATGATGCCAGTCGTTGAGATTCTCTGCGGGTGGGAGGTCGACCGGGCGGTCTGCATGAAATTGGTCCACGGCGTGGTGGTGACCCGCAGCAAGCAGAAGCCCACCCTCTCCCGCAAGGTGAGCGTGCTCGGTCTCGGCAAACGGTACACCTCACCCAAGCCATCACCTTTTTCCTTTTACTTTAGTTTCTTTTTCTTTTTCGTTGTTGCTGTAGGCTCACACGCGTGTGTGTCGCACAGACTACCACCGTTCTGGGGCAACACGCTCACCTGCAAAGCCATCACAATCTACTGCGCCATCAAGCAGGTCTACATGCAGGTACGACACACGCACACCGCACGCACATATCGCACACATCGCACACATCGCACACATCGCACACCGCACACGCGCTCACACGCATGAATGTCGTGCCCGACAGATTGTCGACAGTTATTTTCGTACGCGGGAGCCGATGCTGGGGCGGCTGCTCAATCCCGACTACTACGGGCGCCTGGGCGGCGCCTGCTTCTACACGCTGCTCCTCGCCACCAAGAAGACGAGCGACGACAAGAAGAACCTGCTCCGCTTCGTGCTCGAGTGGGAGTTCGGGAAGGACCGGATCGGGATCGACCTGCGCAAGCTCAGCGGCGACGCCGTCAGCGTCGGCACCATCCGGCGCAACCACTCGAACGACAGCAACAGCAACGGCGGCCAGCTGACGTCATCGGATGACATCAGCATTCAGATCGGGGTCAACGCTCGCAGTCTCGCGGCGAGTTCGGTCAACGTTGACTTGACCGGCCCTGCGGCGACAGGCACGGTCGATGCCTCGTGGCTCGAGACCGAGCTCGTGGGTCCGTGGATGAGCAACTTTGCGCGGAGCCGCGAGGCGTGGAACGGCGAGAAGCACCTCGTTGTCAAGGGCGACGGGCGGGTGAGCCGCGAGCGATGGAACGAGGACAACGCCATCATTCTCGACGACCCGCCCGAAACGCTCGACCTGTGGCGCACCGACGCCGAAGGCACGCACCGCACACACCTTCTCATCGTTGCGTGCCGTGTCGTGTGTGTCGTGTTGCGTGTTGCGTGTCGTGTGTCGTGTTGCGTGTCGTGTCGTGTGTGGTGTCGACATTGATGTTTGATTGTGTGCAGAAGAGGAGAAGGTGTCGCGGCTCTTCACGCTGGCCGAAAAGTTTTGGCGCACGCAGCGACAAAAGCCGTGGAACCTGTACTACCAGGAGATTGCACAACGGCCCGACTTCCCGCACAAGATCGGCCGATCGAAGGAGCTGAAGGGCATCATCCGCACCCACGGCATTCTGCCCGACCTCCGGGGCAAGTTCTGGCAGGTAAAGCAAACCGCACACGACACGCGACACGCGGCACGACACGCACGGTGACACGCAACGGCATGCGGGGTGGGTTCGCTGACGTTGGGGGTGTGGCGCAGGGCCTGAGCGGAGCCAACGCCAACAAGAGCCTGTTCTCCTACCAATCCATTCTGCTCAACTGCAACCGAGAAACCAAACACACTGTACAAATCGAAAAGGTATCGAGTGTCGTGTCGTGTCGTGTTGTGCGTGTGCGTGTGCGCACACGCCACACGCCACACGCCACACGCCACACGCCACACGACACGCGACCGCATCCAGATGTGGGGTACTGCCAGTCGATGAATTTCATCTGCGCGCTGTTGCTCCTCTTCATGGAGGAGGAAGACGCCTTCTGGATGCTCATGACCCTCATCGAGGTTCGCCGCCCTTCTTTGTACTGCGCGTGTGTGTCGTGTCGTGTCGTGTGTCGTGTCGTGTCATGTGCCACGAACTCACCGCGCCGCGCGTGGGCCATAGTGTCTGCTGCCGTCGGACTTCTACGGGAGCACCATGGAGGGGATCATCGTCTACACGCAGGTCTTCTCGAGCCTGCTCAAGGCCCGCCTCCCACGACTCTCCGCCCACCTGGACCACCTCCAGGTACCGCACCCGCACACGATATGCGTGTCGTCGCGCGTTTCAGTGACCAATCAATCGGCCAATCGCAATTGTAGATGAACATATTGCCGGTGCTGCACCATTGGTTCCTGTGCCTCTTCGTGACCGTGCTCCCACTCGACGTAAGTACTTCCAACGTCCCCCCTTTCCTTTTTTCCCTTTAACTCATGCACCATCGCACACACGACACGACACGCGCGCTACACGACGCGGCACGGCACACGCGACATGACACCGCAACAGACGGTGCTGCAAGTGTGGGACAGTCTGTACTACGAGGGTCCGTACGTGCTGTTCCGCGTGGCCCTCGCCCTCTTCAAGATCAACGAGGCCGCCCTCCTCGGTACTCTTGGCCTCCATCCAGTCCCCCCATTTTTTATTTATATATATATATATATATATATTTGCTTTCACTCACCGCACACGCTCACACACACACACACACACACACGACACACCGCACACGCACGACACACGACACATGACACATGACACACCGCACACGACACACATGTAGACACGACGGACAATGCGGACTGCTTCTACATGATCAAGCAGCTCCCGCAGAGCGTGAGCAGGGAGGAGCTCATGGCGGCCGTCTTCGCCAAGGGTAGCACCATGCGCGGCCTCAAGGCCGACGTGGACCGGCTCCAGGCCGCCTGCCGCGCCGCCTCCGCGCTCGACCCCCACAAGCGCCGCGCCTCCTACAGCTCGGCCGACATCAGCTCATCGTCGTCGTCGTCGGCCGCGTCGTCGCCGTCGGGCGGAGGCGTGTCGCCTCGTCGGTCGACGACTCACGGCCAGCCGGCGGCGGCAGTGGCCACGTCAGCATTGGCGTCGACTGAGGCTGGCGCCGGCACCGGCGCCGGGCCGTCGCTGGCCTCCCTCTCGTCGCGCCTCCGCACCAAGGCGCCCATTCCCACGCCCAGCACCGACGCTACGTCAGCATCGGCGTCGGCGTCGGCAGTGGCCACGTCAGCATCGGCGTCGACCGAAGGCCCATCAGAGGCGCCGCCGCCGCTGCCGCCCAAGGTGTGGAAGCCGTCGTCCAAGTCGCGGATCTACAGCAAGACGGTGGACCCGCACATGTACCAGAGCCTTCGCACCCGGTGGCTCGAGCAGATCGAGCAGCGCAGGTCGAATGCCGCCGGCGACGGCGAGGCCGACAAGTCGCCTTCGTCGCCGCCAGCTACAGAGAGCGCCGGCGCCGGCGCCGGTACCGCCGCGCCGAGCCCTGCGTTCAGCGATTGGATCGAGCGGCTCAAGGCCAAGTCCGCCGCYGACGGGTCSTCATCGCCATCGTCGTCGTCWTCRTCAGCGAGCGGCTCGGTGCGTGCGCTRTTGGACGCGCAGCGGGGCCGGCACCAGGCCGAGGCTGAGGCCGAGGCCGAGGCGGAAGGCGAGGGGAAGCCAAAGGGGTCGTCGGTGCGGGTCGGGCTGGTGTCGGGCCACGGCTTCCACAAGCGGACGGTGATCATGCAGCAGCGGCGGAAGGCCGACGAGCACAAGGTGCTGGCCCAGCTCCACCCGCAGTACGCCCAGACCCGCTACCGCCTCTCGTTCCTCATCCGGGCCAACGAGGACCAGGGCTCCGAAGGTAAGTGAGCCAAGGCCTTGGCCCCCACCACCACCACATCTGTGACAAACAAACCGCGACACGCGCATTGATTATAATCATTTTGTTTGGGCAGAGTACCGACAGCTGGTGCCGCAGACACGGGTGCTGCGGCCCAACGGGCACTCACACCGCACGCAGAAGGAGCTCGCGCAGACGTTCGAGTGACCCGTTGCATTTTTGAATCAAGAACGAAACAAAAAGAAGTCGTTTTGTCCGGCTCAAGAAGTGGCCTGGCACAGCTTAACTTCGCTGTTCGGGTCAATGATTTCAACAATATTGTCTGGCCTTATCAGTTCCCCGGATTTTGCAAGTTTGGGTTCAGTTGGCGTTGGGTGGGCGTTGGGATGGTGGTGCAAGCAGTTTTCAAGCACTTCCACAAGGTCCGGGCACGTGCAGGCACAGTACCCCTTTCACTGCAATAGTACTTTTTGCCGACAACCAGCACACGACACGACACGACACACACCGACACAATGTACAACAAGAGACAGATTTATTGAAGCCGCTCCCCAATGTGCACACAGTGCACGTACATGTTCACCAGCTGCCGGTATGAAAGCTGGGTAAGGCCAGAGAGAAGGAGCTGAGGGACCTGCAGCTCAGGAGTCCGGTGTGAGCGGATGTACTGCTTCACAAAAGCAAACACCAGCTCACACGGGTTGAGTTTGGGAGAATAGGTGGGGAGAAAGAGGTAGGTGATCCCATGCTGAGCAAAGAGAAGCCGCAGCTGGGGTCGTGTGGCCGCACCAAAGTGGATGCTGGCATTGTCCACGACGAAGTAGTCGCCACGGCAGAGGCAGCCGGCAGCAACAGCAGCAACAACGAAGTTGTAGAAATCGATCTTGGAGTTGGAGTCAGCATGAAGATCGATGTAGAATGGGTTGTCTGGTTGGGAGAGGTCGGTGAGGAGGGTGAGGGAAAAGGAGTCCAAGAGGCCAGTGCAATCTCGAAGGTAGCGTGGCTCACCAATTGGGCCGATGACTTGGGTGTGGTGAAGATGTTGGGAAACGAAATGTGATTTGTCACAGAACTTGAGCTTGTCCAGGGGAAGCTGTGGGATGAGGGCAACCCACTCCGCGTAGTAGCAAATATTTTGGGGTGTGTACTTTTGGACTTGCTGGATCGCCAGCTTTTTCCACGACCACCACCAATTCAAGAAGATTCACTGGATGAAGGTTCACTTCACTGGCACACCGAGGGCTTTGAATTCGTGGATGAAGTTGCTGAGGGTGTGAGTGGGGTTGTCACTAACAAGCTGCCACAGTACCGCTTGGATGGTGGCATCATGCTCACCAAATTTCAAGCCCCTATGTTGAAAATCAGACAAAGCAAAAAAAGAAGGAAACAATTTGTGCAAAATCAAGTGGACACACCTGTAGGAAAGGCCACTGTAGGGGAGAGGATGGAAAGTAGGGTCACGGATCTTGCGCCACCAGTACCATGCGACATCCACATGCTCACCAAATGCCTGAGCAGCTGTGGCATCACCATACTGGGCGGCAAAAGCACCGAGAGCACGACGGGCAATGCGCCAATAATAACTGTAATAGATGAATGATTAGTGTTTTGGGCCTGTACAAGATGAATTATGCAGGAAGAGAAAATCAACATACTGGCATTGCTGGCGTGCACAGTGGAGATGCAGCTGGCGGGGAGAGCGGACGTGGAGGCGGGGCATTGATTGCGTCCTTGGCTTTGGAAATTGACTCTTTTGGATCACGCCAAAATCTAACAGCCAACCAGAGAGTTGCTTTGATAATAATCTAGAATGGCAGTACCTAGAATTTTTTTGGCGATGAAAAGGTCTGGGGCCAAACAGGAACAGCACCATTACGCAATGAACCAACCCCACGAGCTGATCTCCCTTGCCTCTGTAAGAACCTATGACGAGTTCTACACCCTTGCCAATGCTGCCTGTGCTTTCCCCAGGGACTGGTTCACCTTTGAGTTCCACAGCTCCAGCGACCAGGAGCGCAGCTGTCTGCCCACATGTACCCTCAAGTGGACTCGGGGGCCAGGGAGCAAGTGCCCGCCCATGTGTGCATTGTGCCACATCCCCATGTACAAAAGGGTGAAGAACGGTCCTCCAGAGAAGGAGATTGGGCAGCACTGCTGTCTCTTTGAGCGCTGCCAGAGCCTCACACACTGCCTGTCCCCACGGGCCAAAGAGTGTACGTTTGAATTGAATATGTCAAGTATTTACTATTGATTTAGTTGCTGATTCTTAAAATTCTAGGTCCCGCCCACACCCAGGAGGTCTTTGCCCGCCGTGTGCAAAGTAAGGAAGCTGAAGCAGCCCAGCGCCAGGCTGCTGCTGAGTTGGCGCAGTGGGAGAGCACGCAAAAGGAGCAAGAGAGGGCTGAGCACC
>CACVKS010001169.1:0-11562 GCA_902749335.1 Acanthamoeba triangularis
CCCATAGTTCCTGCTCATAGGAGAGGCGCGGGGCGGGTGAGGGCCTAGGAGATAAGAGGGTCGACGTGCCCGAACCCGAAGGAACTAAAGATGGTGGGGCCGCGGCCATCCTTACGTCCGTACGCCGTATTTGTTTCGTTTTCTCTTTTGCTGTTGCTCCGACGCAGAGGTAGAGAATGAAAACAATGTAGCGAGCAATGTTGCGGTTTGCGCGTGGTGTACACGCCCGCAGCTTTCATCTTCTGTCTCCAGTGAATCGGCTCCACGGCTGGTCGTTTACTGCTTGTCCTTCCTCCGCTCCTTCTCTTCGGCCTCCCTCGACTTGGCCCGCTCCACCAGGTCGCTGCAAGTTCGGCCAGTACGTACGCGAGTCAGCACCAACCAAGGTGTTCGCGAGAAAGAGGGTTCGGGCAAGACGTACACAAGCTGGCCCTTCTCTGCGAGAATCTTGAGCATGTTCATGATGAAGGGGATGTAGTTGTGTTTCCTTCTGATGTTCTCCAATCGCCAGTTCTTCCTCTTGTCCTCCTCGAGCTTGATCGCCTCGTTACATGTGCTGATTTGGTCATCTGCAGGAGTGATAATGGCACCAACGTTTAGCGCAGCACCACAAGTTCAGATGCATCGCTCACGTACTCAGCAAAGCAAGCTGCTGCCTCAGGTTGTCAGCCTCAGGACCATCCTGAAGGTCCATGAGTCTGGTGTTGATATCGGCCTTCTGGTTCTCGAAGTCCTGGATCTGCTCCTTGTACACGGTGACGCGATTCTTGATGATGGCCATCAGGTTGAATCGGATCTCAGACCGAGCGTACCTATTTAGCGAGGCCGAGATGAGAACCAGGGGTAAGAGGCAGCGCTACTATGTACAAGGAAGTGCAAGAGCGGCTGAGCGTATGATACACTTACTTCTCAATGCGCTTCTGAATCTCAGGGCAAACCTTCTCCAGCCAGTCCTCTTCCGTGCACGGTCCTGAAGAGTTCAACCATTACAAAACGAACGTGAGCGAGAGGACGAGAGGAAAGCGCGACAGAGGACACAGTACCAAGGTTAATGGGACCCTTCTTCAGGCCATCCAATTCATAAAGGCGACCCTTATAGGGCAGGTAGCTGATGAAGTGGTAGACGTCCTCCGAGGACTCGTCCTGCTTACCGCCAGAGTAGATGAAAGGCTCGGGTCTGGAGAAGCTGTTGTGAACCCTGCGGATGAGGTCGCTGTTGCTGATGGCCAGGCCTCGCATCTGGGCGCCGCACAACACGAGCATTGAGTGAGCGCCTTCAACCTGCGGCGGGCAAGAGGACGAGATGAGGCACCTCGGGAGGGAACTCCTGCGAGAACTCCTTGAACTGGGTAAGCTCTTCTCCAAGGTCCACCTTGCTGGCATTGAGGAGAATGGAGAGGATAGCCTGGGTAGCGCAGGCGTTGTTGATCACTTGATTGGCAAAGAAAACGTCGGTATCGAACGGGCTCTCAGTCGCTCTGTTGTCCGATTCGTCGGCACGCCACTTGAAGAGGAAAATCAAGCCATGCACAGGTCTGCCAGAAGAAATGTCGCAAAATGAGCACTACCCTTCCCGTATGCAGCAAGATTTGCAGATGATCGCTACGATGCGCTAATTTTGAGGATACGTACTTGAGGCGCTGCAGATTTTCCTGGTCCAAAACGTAGAGTTCTTCCACTTGACAGTCTTTGACTCCAATCTCTTCAATGAGCTCGGTAAACACACCTTTTGCAAAGGCATCATTAAAAACACTGATGGATCGACAAATCGCGGCAGGGCCCTCCAGAGCGTACCAGGATCAGACTCGATCGTGCACCAGTTGTCCGCCATCTTGTGCGCTTGTAAAGATGAATGGCACACAAAAGAAACCAACAAAGAAAAGATGCCACACCTCTCCGTGACGTGGCTTGACTGAGCTTGGACTCGATCCCACACCATCGCTTCACGATTGTTGGCGTGTGACCTCGCCATGTACACCGTCAGCTGCTTCAACAACAAACCCTTCGCTTGAGATGCCAAGATCCCCTCAATACCGCAAGACACCCACCAAACAGCACCGTGGAGGTGGAGATTGATGAATCACAAGTCTCTTGGCGCATTGTTCACCACTTGTCGGAGAGCTCCAGGAAGAGCGCAGCCAAAAACCTTTGGATCGGCGGTAATGAAGAAGATAAGGCCGATGGTGAGTGACCACCCGAGTGAGGTGAAGAGGATGGAGAGAGTACCCGCAGAGTACAGAAAGACCGGAGAGGCTTCCTCCTTGTCGGAAAGCTTCCGGCAACCTGTAGCGCACACGGCAAGGGTCAATATCTCATGGGTTGTGATGGGCTAGGCTGGGTGCATACATGGCATTGGAGATCACCACTAGCATGGCACCCGCGGCAAGACCTTCAATGGCACTGGTCCCATAATAGAAGGCATCATTCGGCCCCGCATTCTCTGGCTCTTTCATGAACGATCCAATGACTGCACCAACTCCAGTCATTGCTGGTAATTGGAGAAGGAACTATCAATAATGATTTCACTTTTAACTGTGCACGTTACATCACTGAGCGAAGGACGTACCGACGAGGAAGAGCCACATGCAGCTGATGACCAACTTGGACATGCCGTTCTCCAACATAATGATGGACGAAGAGAGAGCCTGAAACAATCATGAATACTGGCAGTTGTGCGAACATCAGGCGTGGCAAGTGATTGGACATACCTCGGGAAGGTTGGCCAGGAAGAAGGCAATCACTAGAGCGTAGCTCACACCATCGGCGGACACGGTAGTAATGCCTTGAAAAAGGCAGCATGTCAGTGGGGAGCTGGTGGTCTGATGTTTCTCTGGGGATCGAGTGGTGGTTGCATACCAATTACAAGCGCTTCGGGGATACCGTCAATGAGCATGCCCAGCCAAATGGCCAACCCGACACCACTGCCTACAGGCTCCAACGAGTCAGGTGGCGGCTCCGAAGTGGCCATGGCAACGTCCACCTCTATCACAGAGGCGTGCCATTAATCAGATAAGCCCTCTCAAATAAGCGAAGGCAAGAGCAAGGAAGTCAAAACACACCTCCTTCCTCGACTAGCGGCGCAGCCAGAGTGTCAAAGTCGGCTTTGCTCTCCTCGGTGGCTGGGTTCCAGGCCGTCTGGAGGTGGAGCTCCTTTTCGTCGAGCCTCGATATCTCCTCTTCCAACTGTGAGGGGGCAAAAAGGCGTCAATGAGCTCCGCATCACTAGAGTGGAGGAGGGGATGTGTACCTCCTGCTCAATCTCGAGCTGATAGGAGTCAACGGTCGAGAAGTGGGCGTAGCCGCCATTCTTCCGTCGGAGCTTGTCAAGCATAGGGCGGAGGCGCTTCTTCCGCCACTCCAGAAGACGCTTTCTGTTCTTCGACAACCGGCGCACCCATCCGCCTCGCTCTTCGATCAAGAAGTCGAGCGCCAAGAAGATCATTCCGCCTGGGCGCGACGAAAGTGAATGAGAACGGGGACTACAGTGAGAATGAACATAACTAGAAGAAGGAAAGGGGCACCAGCAAGGGCGCAGAAGAGCATGACGAGCATGGGGCCGTGGCCATACTTGTCGATGTGGAAGAGCACCTCGCCGAAGAGCGAGAGGGTGAGCGCGAACAGCAACGCACCGCCACCGAATCCCATGGCCACAGCGCGCAACTTGATCGGCATCGTTGGCCACAACTGGAACATGATCATCACGTTCGTCTTTGTCGGCAAAACGTTCCGCCTTGACAAATTCCGCTTTCCAGCTTTCGAGAGGTTGGAATAATGAATAATAATAAATATATTTCTAGATAAATAGTCTAATAACGCTGTTCATATATGAACCTAATCCAAAAGCGTAGTAATAGGGAGCTGAAGGAGGAGCTTGGGCAAAAAAAAAAAAAAAAAAAAAAAAGGAGAGGGGGAGGCGGTAGAAGGGAGACGTACGAGGCCAATGGCGCAGCCCAAGGGGAAGGAGACGGCACTCAAAACACCCCATCCAAATGCCGCCGCTTGATCTGCCATCGCCGAGTTCCTTCGGCCGCGTCTCACGTTAGTGCTGTGGAGGGTTTTGGTTTCGGTCTCCGCCCGCGGACCTCGTGGGCGTGCGAAAGTGAATTCCTTAGTGGCCATTGGCAGAGCTGCCGATCGCAGATGACGCTATTGGCGTGCGTTTCTCATAATGGGGAAGCCAAGAACCCACAACAGCAAAGCCTCCTCCATTTCTTTCCCCTCCCCTCCAGGCACAATGGGATTTGAAGCCACACTTCAAGCTTTGTTTATTTGTATTGCAATACATATTAACAAAGCTTAGCTGGGAGGTGAGAGGTCAGGTGGGCAGCCATCTCAAGCTCTGCCCTCTGAAGGGTTTGGGGCTGATTATAGAGGATGATTCAGTCACCTCCCTCTACAGGAGACAAGCAAGACCATCTTCAGGCAGATCAATGAGCATTACTTTTCTGCCTTGTGGCAACATAACATTTATCCTGCTGCATGCCACCAACCAATGTGGAATCACTCACACAAGCTGGGATTGTCCTTTTTGGTTGGAACATAAATGTGCTGCTGTGTTGAAAAATCTTCTGCTTTGTGTGGTGTGACAAGTGAAGACACTGCCCTTTTTGGTAGGACATGAATGCACGGCAGGCAAGAAAAGGAGGAGAAATTTTTTCCATTAATTACCTGTCCAGCAAATACTGCAGTATCTTTAAACAAAAAAAAAAAGTGACTCGAGATGGACACCACGGGACCAACGGATACGCCTGCGGACTCACACGGGCACGGCGGCGACAGAGGCGCACCCGTAGACGCTCTGTATCCCGACGTGGCGCTGCACGTGCTCTCCTTTCTGGACCCGCGCGACGGGACCCGCTCTATGCGGGCTACGTGCTCGGCCTGCCCGCCCTGCGCGCGGCGCTCGGCGACGGCCTGGCACTGCACCTCCGACGGCGGCGGTGGCGCATCGAGGGCTTTGAGGCGACCTGTGCACGCAGGGACTGGAACGGCGTGCGCTATCTGGCCGAAAGGCGCGGCGCGCTATCCCGCCCCTCCAAGGCCGCTCTCACCATCATGGCCGGCTGCGACGCGCCGGTGCTGCGGTGGCTGTGGGAATGCCCCGGCTCGATCAAGGGCCGCAACAGGACGCAAACGCTCGACGCCGTGCTCACCGCCGGTCACGCGGAGACGGCGCGCTTCATCATGAAAACCGACCCGGACCTGGCCTACAAGGTAGACAAGGCGTACGCGTGCGGCATTTGGAGCGAAACGTGTGAGCGCTCCTGGGAGATCAACGTCCCCGCGATCGCCCGCGCGCTTGCCGCCGGACACGCGGACATGGTGCTGCGGTCGATCGATGCCGTCGTCGCGCCTGCGTTCTACGCCGGACGCCGACGCCGCGCTGATCGCGCGCGCGGCACTGGAGGCAGACGCCCTAGACGTCATCGTCGAGCTGCACAGGCGTACACTGGTCGACCGCGACACGATCGCGCGCGCCGCGGCTCTCAGCGGCCACGCCGGAGTGCTGCTCCGCGGCCAAGGCGGCCTGCTCGTAAGCGGTCAGGTTGTGCAAGACATCGACTGGTGCTCGATCGTCGCGTGCGCTGCCAAAGCCGGCCACAGGGACCTTGCGCGCGATCTCCTGCATGTCCGCGCTCCCGGCTGGTCGGCGACCGACGCCGCCCGAGCGGCGGCGGCGCTCTGCCGGCTGGAGAACGGCCACAAGCTCGTGCGCGAATGCCTGATCGACACCGGCTTGGTGACGGCCAGCTCTGTGACCGAGTTCCTCGCGACTCGCAAGCGCAGGGGCACGTGGGTCCTGATGCAGAGCGTAGGCGTCGCGGTGCCTGCGCGGCAGGTGCAGGAGGACCCGCTTGCTTGGATGGTCACCGTGCCGAGCCTCGTACTCGCCCTGGCCGAACCGAACCGCAACACTACCCACTGGCGCGAGCGCGGCGTCACGAGAGCGATCGCCAGGGACGATGGCGATGCCGTACTGAAGCTGGCCGGCACGCCGTTCGATAGATGCGAGGTGTGGTGTTCCATGACGTTGTCGCTCGCCGCTCGCGCCGGCAGCATGCGCGTCGTGCAGGCGATCCTGGAGCGCCTAGCCGACTGGCCATGCTCGGCCAAGGCGCTCGCCGGAGCGGCTAAGGCGTGCGCCAGCGCCGGACGCTTTACTGTTGCCCTCAAGGCCCTGCACGCCTTCAAGAAGGCGGAGATGGCGGAGAAGGCGCATCGCCCACAGATTGCCCAACCCGACCTCGATATGTCGGTATCCATCGTGCGCGGACTGGCCGTCGCCGACCGCCAAGAGGACCGCGCCCTGCTGCGCCTCTTCAAAAGCATGCCAGCTTGGGAGCGTCGGTACTTGTGCATGCACAAGGACGTGGTGGCTACGGTCAGGATTCAAGTGCTGCTCGAGATGCACGAGCGGGTCTACGTAGCCGTGCGCAGGGCGGACCGCTCGGGGTTTACCTGTGGCTTTTTGGCCTGCGCCATGCGCGTTGGACGCGTCGATGTCGTGCGCAGGCTGCTCGGTGTTTACGATTGCCTCCGCGACTACACGCTGTGCAGCGCGGCGGTCTCGTCGGTCCGGATGCTGCGGTGCCTGGCGGGCATGGGGGCCGCCGTGCACGACGAACGCACCGGCCAGCTGGTGGCGGCCGCCCTCGCGGTGAAGAATGCCGACGCCGTCGTTTGGCTGCTCGAACGGGGCTGCGCCGTGCCTGCTTGTTCGCCAACCTCATCCTCTGCCGTCGCGGCCTTGCACGCGGCGGCGGCGGCTTGGCCTGGGGCGCGTATCGCCCAGGCGCGTCCGTGAATGCATTCGCTCAACAAACGTATCGCGTCTAAATTGCACGAGTCTTTCGTTGCAGTGGTGCGACGTCGAGGTCGTTCCAGAGACGGTCACGCGCTGGCCCTGCCACGTAAGCGCTCTGCCCGCGCCCGTCTCCCATCCCTTGTTCCTTGAGACGGGTGACGCGCGAGGTGGACTATCTCGACGGTGACGGTACCGATGCTAAAGTGATGGACAACAGAGCATGCTGCGCGGGGGTCACGGCGCGGTGGACCTCATACAATGGGCCGGCCGACCAATCCTCGCCGACCTGTGCCAGTTCGACGGCGTGTGCTACTGGGTGCGACCGCGCGTCGACCGTTCGACGACCGCGACCATGGCGGCAATGGCGCGCTCCCGATCGACCAGGGCGGGCTGCTCGCGCTGCCCGTCGCCGTCTCGCGCYGCGAGTCCAACGGAATTGAAGCCACTCATCAGGCAATACAAATAAAAAAAGCTTAGCTGGGAGGTGAGCAAGCTCTGCCGACCTCTGGGGAGTAGCTCTGTGTGTCTTGAGGTTTGCCCCTCATGGGCCATGTGTTGCGGAAAGAAGGAAATTATAGGAGAAAATGGAAAAGGCAAGGGTAAATCGCACACACAAAAAGAAAAACTAAGACAAAGATGAAGGGTTCGGGGCTGATTATAGAGGACGATTCGCCCAAATCAAAGAAGCCCGCGGCAAAGAACCCCTTCTCTTTCTTTGCACCCAAGCCTGGTGCTCCTGCTGGCCGCACCCCCGCCCCCTACAGCATCTTTGACGAATCGCCCACGAGCCCGCCGACAGCGCCCAAGGCCGCGAAAGGCACTGCAGCCTCCAGCACTCGCCCTGCACCTCCCGTCGGGGGCGCCCCGCCCCCTTCCATCTTCGATGATCCTCCCATTATGCCTTCAGCTGGCGCCAAGCCGAAGCGTGCTGCGCCCGCAAGCGCTGCTGCTGCCCCGCACGCCAAAAGTCCCATGGGGTTCGATGCTGGCGACGGGTTCGACTTGATGAAGGAGCGGCTGGCCGAGCAGGAGAAGCTCAAGCGCAAGGCCAAGGAGCAGCTGCAGACGACAGCCACCGGCGGCGTGGCCAGCGGCAGCGGCAGCAGCAAGCCGCGCTCGGCGTCGACCGCCGCACCAACTGCGACCAAGTCGCAGAAGAAGAAGGACAATCCATTCTCGTTCAAGAACTTTGCGACGAGAGGCGATGAAGAGAAGGACATGGAGGACGACGAGGAAGAAGAGGAGGAGAGTGGTACGGGCGGTGGCGATGGTGGTGGCGACGAGGAAGAGGAGGAACAGCTGCGGCCCGGGGAGAATCCGTTTTCGTTCAAGGCCTTCGCCAAGAAGAGCGCAGATGGGAAGTCGCAGCCACAGCCACAGCGGCCGAGGAAGGCCACGAAGACACCCGCATTGCCCTCCCTGTCTGACGACGATGACGACGATGACGATGTGAACGAAGTCGGCAGCGTGGGCAGCGATCGAAGGAAGACGAAGAAGGAGAATCCGTATTCCTTCGCCGCGCTCGCTCCACCCACACCGTCACCGCCACTGCCATCCACCAAGACCACTTCGCTGCCTCTGCCCGCCATCAGCGAAAGCGAAGACGAAGACGAAGACGAGGATAGCATCGGCATTCCCTCGCTGCCCGTGCGTTCACTCTCGTGCAAGCTCAATCCTCTTCTGCTGTCTTGTGGCCAGCTTCACTGACGTAAACATGCACTGTTGTGCTGCCAGGCCCCACACGCGATGGAGGCGCCGGATCTGGATGTGCCTGACTTCTCGGTCGAGAGTAGCGACCGGAGGGGTGGCGACAGCGACGCAGAGTCGCGGTTGAGTGCCCAGGTCGCGGAGCTCAAAGCGCTGCTCCTGCGCGCCGAGGCCAAGGCCGATGAGGAGCGGAAACGCGCCGAGGCCATCGAGCGACGAGCGCTCAAGGCGGAAAAGGCGCAGGCGCGGCTAAGAAAGAAGGAAGAGGACGACACCAAGCAGCTCAACGATGTCGTGCAGGTACCACCACGACCACTCACGCCAATCGAACTCACACCACTTCAAGTTTAAGTTTTATAACTCCGTTGGGCTGACATCCTTCCCACCAAGGCCATCGAGCACAACCTGATGTTGGCCACTGCGCGAGCCGAGAAGGCCGAGGCCAAAGTGCAGCAGCTGGAGGACCAGGCCGCTCGCTGCTCGTGCGGTCGCGGTGCCGGTCACGGGCACATGCACGGTGCGGATTCATTTGAGAACTCTCGTGTTGGGGTCGTGTCGTGGTGTGGCTGCTGACACACACCGGTCCACAACGGTTGTGCATTTTTGGATCTCTGCCAGGTGGCGACAACTCCGAGGCCCAGCAGCAGCTGCGGACGATTCACGAGCAGAGCGCGTACCTCACGGCACAGCTGCACCAGGCCGCCAATGATGCCGAGGCCGGCATCAAGAAGCTCATCGGCGGCGTATCCACCTTGCGAGACATTGCCACCGTCCTGCAGAGCATCGACAAGCTGAGCCACCTCCCCGCCGACTCCTGACCTGGTAGACCTGGTAGCCGGCCACCAGGGTCATCAACCATCTCACCTCGACCTGTTGTCCGCGAGGTGTTGTCAAAGAAGCTCGCTGTTGACCTCGAGTTGACCGGTTGTTTTACTTGCGGTTCGCCGAACACGACGCACGCCACACGGCGAGGCACACGAAACGTGACTACCACAACGCGAGCCGATAGGGCGGCGTTTATCCTAGTCAACCAATTGCGCTTGCGGGCCATGCACGTTTGAAAAAGCGCTAGGCTACCTCCGCCTTCCCAACCCACCTCCAGTCACCCAACACGTTCTTCGCCAAACGCACCACAAGACCACACGCCACAAGCGGCCTACCTACTCCTCACAACCCACCAGACCAACACAAACGGAACACAACCAACCATGTCGGCCATTGCCCGCCAGAACAGAGCCTCCGCATGTCAGGTAACCAACCTACTTGCTCCTTGTCCCCTTTGTTCTTCTGTTGTGTTGTGACAAAAAGCTCCGAACAATGTCTTCTTTGTCGCTTTCGTTCTCTTCTTTTCGTTTCTTTCTTTTTCTGTTGTTGAGCTAACGTGAAGCCCATGGCCACGCCAGGCCCCGAACGATGTGGAGGGTCTCTACAAACAGGCTCTGCAGTTTCGAGAGGGAGACGCTGTCACGCCGCCCGACGAGGACCAGGCCATGCTCTGCTTCGACCTGGCGGCCCAGCAGGGCCACGCCGGCGCCCAGTACGTGCTGGGCGAGGCCCTCTGGTTCGGCCGCTCAGGCGTCGACCGCAACGAGCGCCGGGCCGTCGAGTGGCTCCAGCGCGCCGCCGAGCAGGACCACCTCCAGGCCCAGATCCGCCTGGGCACCTGCTACCAGCTCGGCGGTGCCGACGTGCCCGCGGACCCGGGTCTCGCGCTCCACTGGCTGCGCAAGGCCGCCGTGCAGGGCAACCCGGCCGCCCAGTACTGGGTCGGCTCCCAGTACGCCCGGGAGCGCCAGCAGAGCGTGGCCAAGGCCAAGCTTGCCTACCACTTCTTCGCCAAGGCCGCCGAGCAGGGCCACACCGCGGCACAGTTCGAGGTCGGCCGCGCGTTTGAAGACGGTTGCGGGGTAGCGGAGGGAAGCGACCCGCTGCGCGCGGCCGAGTGGTACAGAGTGGCGGCAGACAAGGAGCACGTCGAGGCCATGTTCAGGCTCGGGCGGCTGCAGATCAACCAGCTGCGGGCGGGCGCACTGCCGGCCCAGGAGAACGATGTCGAGCTGGTCGAGGCTGTAGAGATGCTCATGAAGGCGGCCCAGCGCGACCACGTCGAAGCGCAGCTCATGCTGGCCCTCATCCTCGCCCAGGACCACCAGCACGAGGCCGCAGCCGAGTGGCTCGTCAAGGCCGCGGCCAAGGGCAACGTCGACGCGCAGTACCACCTGGCCCGCGCCCTGATCCTGGGCCAGGGCATGGCCCAGAACGAGCGACTGGCCGTCGGCTGGCTCAAGCGGGCTGCCGGCGAGGGCCACGCCAAAGCTCAGTTCGAGCTGGGCGCCGCCCTGATTCACGGCCGGTACGGCCAGGCCGCCGAGCCGCAGGCTGGGGTCGACTGGGTGCGCAAGGCGGCCGAGCAGGGCCACGCTGGCGCGCAGTGCGAGCTGGCCGAGGCCCTGTGGGACGGCCGCGGCGTGGCGACGGACGACTGGCAAGTGGTCTACTGGTACCAGAAGGCCGCCGCGGGCGATGACCGCGAGTTTGCTGCGGCGGCGCAGTTCGGGCTGGGCCGGGCCTACGAGAAGGGCCGCGGGGTCAAGCCCGACGAGCAACAGGCGCTCCAGCACTACGAGTGCGCGGCCTACCCTGACCAGGGCAACCACGCCGGCGCCCAGCTCCGGCTGGGTGTGGCCCACTTCTCAGGGTGGGGCCACCTGGTCGAGAAGAACCCGGTCATTGCGGCCAACTGGTTCGGCATGGCCGCCGAGCAGGGTCACGCCGACGCGCAGCTCCATCTCGGGGTCATGTACGCCAACGGCCGGGGCGTGCCCAAGGACCCGACGGTGGCGGCCCTGTGGCTGACCAAGGCGGCCAACCAGGGCGTGGCGCGAGCCCAGTTCGCGGTGGGCGTGATGCACCTCGAAGGCCGGGGCGTGCCGGCGAATGTGGAGCTCGGCGTCTACTGGCTCGAGCAAGCCGCAGGCCAGGGGCACGACGGAGCGCGAGCCCGTCTCGCCGCCGTCCACCACTGATCCGCCAGGACCCCTCACCTTTGT
>CACVKS010001170.1:0-11562 GCA_902749335.1 Acanthamoeba triangularis
GGCGAGCAGTTCGCCAAGGTGGCCGAGTACAAGCGCCGCTTCAAGACCATCCCCGACATGATCGAGCTCGACCACCTGACCGTGTGCGGCGACGTCACCTTCGGCGCCGGCGTCAAGCTCGCCGGCACGGTCATCATCGTGGCCAACCACGGCGACCGCATCGACATCCCCGACGGCACCGTGCTCGAGAACAAGGTCGTCTCCGGCAACCTGCGCATCCTCGACCACTAAGCTGATCGATCACGACCACAACAACATCATCTCGACCGCCACGACCACGACYTGGGGAGAGGGAGCGGATGGCTCCTCCTCTTCTCACTTCTCTTCTTGCTCTTCTCTCGAAGCTACACTATGTGAAATACAAAGCCGTACAAATTTCCTCTAATTCCGACCACAGGGGAGTTGCTTATTGGTTCAACGATTTCCCACAGACCCAGCGTGTGGATGACGCCCACTTGCATCATCTCAGATCATCACGTCAGTGGTGCGTGCCGGTCTCTCTTCATAGATAGGCGCAGAAGAAAAGCAAAAGCATGGCGAAGCAGCTTAACGTGGGCACCTTCCCTCGCCCTCCGGCTTGCGAACTTGCACGGCGCCATGTGAGCATCACCATGGGCGACCACACCCTGGCCAACTCTCTCGACGCCTTCTGGGTCCTCGAGACCCATCACCCTCCAAGTACCGCCCCCGCCTTTGCACTACCACGCGATTGTTGTCCACCTTATTTGACATCATTTCTTCTTCTTCAAGCATACTACATTCCCCCAAAGGACGTTGACATGAGCCACCTGCGGCCCAGCTCGCGCACCACCTGGTGCGAATGGAAGGGCAAGGCCCACTACTACGACCTTGTCACACCCAAGACGGGGGTAAACGGTGGAGAAGAAGGAGAAGAGGAGGTGTTGGTGCCCAACGTGGCCTGGTGCTACCCAGACCCAACACCAGGCTTTGCCCAGATCAAGGACTATATCGCCTTCTACCCAGCTGCTGGTGGCAAGTACGAATGCTTTGTGGATGATGAGAAGGTACAGCCACAACCTGGCTCGTTCTATGGTGGGTGGGTGACCAAAGATGTCCAGGGCCTTGTCAAAGGAGGTATGTATCTCTGTAGATATCTAAGTGTTTACCATTTCAGATAGACTGACTGATTTGGCTGTGACCACAGGGCGAGGTACAGAGGGTTGGTAGTGGCCCGGCATGTCGAGAATCAACCAATCAGGTAGTTGTACCAGTGGTTTTAGGTAGAATAAAATAGGCGACTGCCCAGTGGGATTGTTTCTTTGTTGGGGCTCTGAAATGGTCCGATGAGAAAAAGGAACAAAAAAGAAGAGGAGGGAACAACAGAGACACCAAACAGAGGGCTTGTTGAGTGCGCACGCAGAAGACAAGAACTCAAAGATGGAGCACAACACCAACGCTATTGCGGCAAGCCGACGGGTTATGGCCATCGCCCGCCATGTCGAGGCCAGCGCGCCGTCTGCTGCGGAGCTTCTGGACCTCCATCGCACCGCTGCCACCAACTCGGGCGGTCTCCTCAAGGGCCAGGTACTCTCGCCCGCGCACTCTTGCAGCCCATCATCGTTAATAGTGAACAAATTGACTTTTTTCTTTATGATTTTATGATTTCTGATTTTTCTGTTTTGATTTGTTCAGGTCGCGATTGTGACGGGTTCGGGCCAGGGCATCGGCGAGGCCACTGCTCACTTGTTCGCTGCCGAGGGCGCCAAGGTCGTGGTCACTGATCTCGATAAGGGTAACGTCTGAAACTTTTTTGCATATTTTACACGATATTAATAGCTTTTTTTTTTCTACTTTTTTTTAATTGAACCCGCGCCTCCCCCTTGCAGCCAAGTCGGACAAGGTGGCGGCAGACATCAAGGCCAAGGGCGGCGAGGCCATCTCGGTGCCGGGCGACGTTACCGACCCCAAGTTCCCCGAACACATCATCAAGGCCACCATCGATGCCTTTGGCAGGTACGTGGCACACACGGCACGACACGACCAACGACACGACCAACGACACACAACTCGGTTGCAACCGCAGGCTCGACATTCTGGTCAACAACGCTGGCTACACGTGGGACGGCATCGCCCACAGGATGACCGACAAGCAGTGGGAGGTGCGTGAGTAACGGAGTAGGCGGAGTGGACTCACTGCCGGGCGGCCGTTAACTTACTTATTTTGTTTGCGTGTTTGTTTGTGTGGCGAGCCAGGCCATGCTGCTGGTGCACAACACGGCGCCGTTCCGCCTCATCCGCGCTGCCGCGCCGTACATGCGTGACGCCGCCAAGCAGGAGATCGAGACCTCGGGCAAGGCTGCCCCGCGCAGCATCATCAACGTACGTCCTCCCCTCTCCGTACGCCCCGCCCGCTTCTTGCGTTCCTGACAAGCAACTGCTTGTGCGTGTCGTGTGTCGTGTGTGTCATGTGTGTCGTGTGTCGTGTCGACGTAGGTGTCGTCCACGTCGGGCCTCCACGGAAACACTGGGCAGGCCAACTACGCCACTGCCGTACGTTTGACCCACCATACCCACCCACTGGCGCTCGTGTTGTTGGTCCATGAGCTGTTGTTGGTCCATGAGTGGCAGACCACCCATTTCTGATTGTCCTACCACCAGAAAGCGGGCATCCTGGGCTTGACCAAGACCATCGCCAAGGAGTGGGGCGCCTTCAACATTCGCTGCAACGCTGTCGGTACGCTACTCACGACACACACACACGATACGCACGGCCGAGAGTTGTGGTTGATGTATATTGGGTGTCGTGTGAAGCCTTCGGTTGGATCAACACCCGCCTCACGGCGGCCAAGGGACAGGAGAACTTCATCGAAGTCGAAGGCAAGAAGGTCGCCCTCGGCATTCCCGGTACGCCCACTTCTTACATACAAATACTAAAATTAATTTATAATTCATAATTCATAATTCATAATTTATAATTTATAATTCATTTTTAAAAATATCTAGAATGTTTTAACACTGATGGTTTGTGTTGTTCGCACAAAAGGTGCGGCCAACTCGGCCGAGGCTGTGGCCAAGACTGTGCCTCTGGCTCGTCCCGGCAACGTGGACGACGCAGCGGGCAGCGTGCTCCTCCTGGCCTCTCCTCACGCGTCCTACATCACCGGCCACTGCCTCGAGGTCACTGGCGGCGCCGGCATCTGATGAGGTGCCACCGCTTATTTGCCTACATTTATCTAAATAATAAATAATATTATTTTGGGACATCACGTAACGCTGTGGCCGCCACTCAAGCACTCTTCTTGTAGACATCGCGGGCGAGGTAGGCCTTGATGCGGTCCCTCGCGGCCACTCTCTCGAACAGCTTCTGCACGGCCGGGAAGGCGACAAGGGCCTCGCTGCTGCCCTCCACGCGGGCGATGGTGATCGACAGGGTCACGAACAGGGACACGTCGGCGTAGCTCAGTTTAGAGCCGACCAGAAAGCCGTTCGTCTCCAAGGTACACGTGCCCCCCCCCCGGCCGTCGCTTTCGCGTTTTAAATAAAAATAAATATAAATCAACATTAATAAATGCCTCATAATTTTAGGGCGCAAAGATTTAATTTTTCTTTTTTAAACTCCGCAGCTGCCAGCCAACACCAAGCACCTGCTGGGCTTCAACGAGCCTAACTTCGCCAGCCAAGCCAACCTGTCGCCGCAGGTACGCCACCAAGGTCTCACGCGTTGCTGGGCCCAACGCGGGGTGCTGAAACGCAACTGGCTGGATGCACCATCAGGCCGCGGCAACGGAGTGGAAGAAGGTGATCGCCCAGCTGGATGCTGCTGGCCTCACTGGCAAGATCAAGCTCGGTACCCCCTCGGCTGCCCCAGGCGGCAACATCGGCCCCAAGGACTGGTCCGTCGCTGCACCGCACACCACACATGCAGTGCCGCACACATCACAGCACTAATGCCATGGTCCAACAACAGGTTCGCCCAGTTCTTTGGCAACTGCACGGGCTGCCACTTTGACTTCCTGTGCTTCCACATCTACGACTGCAACGCGCCGTGGTTCGATGCGGGAGCCGTCAACTACTGGCTGGGCCAGGTTAAGGGCTTCGGTCTGCCCATCTGGCTCACCGAGTTCGACTGCCCGTCGAACTCCGTCGCCAWCGAGCTCACCTGGATGGAACGCGTCCTGGGCGCGCTCGACAGCGACCCCCAGGTGGAGAGGTGCGCGGCAGCAATCACGCATTCCACACWTACTTCAACTGACCGCCCCACTCCACAGGTATGCGTGGTTCACGGCGCGCGCGACCAATGTCGGCACCGCGCCTTCGCTGCTCAACTCGGCCGCCGGCAGCCTGACGCAGGTGGGCGCCAACTACAACAGCAAGGGCGACAGCCTCACTCCCTGAGATGCCGCAACACCGCCAACACAACTCCGGCAGAAATGTTGCAGACCAATGAAAGTATTCTCATGGAAGGGGAAGCTTCTGGCAACTGTGCAACATACGTCGCTATCGTCGCCCCAAAGGAAGGAACTGGCGAAAGAGGTCGCCGACGTCGGCACGTCTCGCGGAAGAAACAGCGGAAGCCTTTTTCGGCCCCTTTTTGTGAGTGGTCCGGAAAATTTGGTTTCCGAAATTTCGGACTTCAACAAGCTGCTGATGTTTCGCGAAAGAGGGAACCCTCCACCGACCCTTCGCCTCGGGCGTTCCGCTGCCTCACATAAAATGCGACCAGAGCACTCCAGCTGACATTCTCTCACACCACCCACCGCCCCTTTACGCCCACACCAAGGGGCTCCACACAGCAAGCGATCTCTCTTCTTCTTTCCTCTCGTGCACCAACCATGCGCGCCTACTACCTCGTGAGCGCTTGTCTGCTCGCTGTGATGCTCGCCAGCGCCTCTGCCAGTACGTGCTCTCCCACTCTCACCACTTGCCCTGAGCTGATGTCTTACTTACTTTCCACCTGTGACTCGCATGTTCAGCCTTGGCCCCGCTCCACAAGGCCTTCGAGAACCAGAAGGTCCAGAACGAGTACATCGTCGTCATGAAGCCTGACATGCTTCACACGCAGTGTACGTCTTCTTTGCTTTGGCCACCGGCCGACCGCGTGTTGTGCCAACCACGTACTTACCGAAATGTAACAGTCAACGCCTACGTCGGAGACATCAAGGCCATGTTCGCCAACCAGGTCAGCGGCGACATCATCAACGCGTGGAACGTGGGCAACTCCTTCCGTGCTCTGCACGTCAAGACCTCCCCCGAGTACGACCGCCCCCACAGTTCACTGACTGAGGCACGGCGTTGGGCTGACCGAGCGCTACTCTTTGGTTGTCAACAGTGACATCCACTTCTTCCGCACCCACCCGGCCGTGGAGCTCATCGAGGAGAACCAGGTCTTCCAGATCTCGTCCGCCTACAAGACCGCCAACTGCCAGCGTCAGGACGGCTCCATCTGGAACTTGCAGAGGATCAACACTCACCCCATCACCGGCATGGACGGTGGCTACTCCTACAACCAGGAGGCCAGCGACGTCGACGCCTACATCATTGACACGTACGTTACACGCCCCACATGGCCCCACGTCATGCTTCTCGCTCGCCATCTTCGTCCAGGCGCTGATTAATTATTGGTACTTCTCCGCACAGTGGTATCTTGACCACCCACCAGGAGTTCCAGGGCCGTGCTATCTGGGGCGCCAACTTCGCCGACGGCAAGGACACCGACTGCAACGGTCACGGCACTCACGTCGCTGGCACCGTCGGCGGCCACACTGTGGGCATTGCCCGCGGCGTCACCCTGATCGCCGTCAAGGTCCTCGACTGCGGCGGCAGCGGCACCACGGCCGGCGTCATCTCCGGCATCCAGTGGGCCGGCGAGAACGCCCGCAAGCGCGGCCGCAGGTCGGTGGCCAACATGTCCCTCGGCGGCGGCTACTCGGCCACCCTTAACCGCGCTGTTGCCTCCGTGGTCGACGCTGGCGTGCCCTTCGCCGTCGCCGCCGGTAACGAGGACCAGAACGCGTGCAACACCAGCCCGGCCTCGGAGGCCAAGGCCATCACCGTGGGCGCCACCTACTTCAAGGGCAACTACACCCAGGACACCCGCGCCTACTTCTCCAACTGGGGCACCTGCGTCGACATCCTCGCCCCCGGCCAGTCGATCAAGTCGGCCTGGATCGGCTCCAACAGCGCCTACAACACCATCTCCGGCACCTCGATGGCCTCGCCCCACGTGTGCGGCGTGGCCGCGCTGGTCTACGGCGCCAACCCGTCCTACTCGGCCGAGCAGGTCAAGCAGCAGATCCTCCAGGACACCACTGCCGGCGTGGTCGAGCTCGACTGCACCAAGAGCGGCTGCTCGAGCACCCCCAACAAGATGCTCTACACCGCCAGGTGCTAAGAAAACTGAAACCATAAGCACCAGTCCTGCTTTGTCGTTACCACCAATTTTGTTTTGCAGACTGATAAAAATATATAAAATTTTCTAGTAATGAGAGCTGTCGACAGTTACTATTTACTGACGACATAGAAAGAAAACAAAGGAAATGCATGAAGAAAGGTAGAAATACAGGAAAAAGACAGCGCGCTCCGGCGGGAAGATGTCACGCTTGCTGCGAGCAAAGGGCGGGGCAAGAGTGCCGGCTCTGCAATCCGGTACATGGTCTTTCATCTTTCGTGCATCAATCGCTGATTTAAAATTCTAATTTGCTCCTACGCGATCATTCACAAATGCATCAGTTGCTCTGCCCCCGGTGTGGCGGGGCGTACCGCGCGTGGGCCGTGAAGCTCCGAGCCTCTGCAGCCGCCGCCTCACCACCACCTCCAGCGGGTAATGCACCAAGCGAGTTGCTGTGCTAGATCATGTCAGCTGACCTACTACATTTCTCAGGGCAACTTCACACAGCTCGGACTCCCAGGGGACACCGTGGAAGTTCGTGCTCTTCAGCGACCTGCACGTGAGCGCGGCCACCATAGACCGGTGCATCGCCACGCTGGGCCTCATCCGCGATCTGTCGCGCGAGGAGAGTGCGCCGGTGGTCTTCCTGGGCGACTTCTGGCACCACCGCCACTCCCTCCAGGTCCGCCATGTTGACCGGTGCAGACACCTCTCTGGCACTTCATTTCTCGTTGTGGAAGCATCGTTCATGGTGGTGTGTGTGGTGTGTGGTCAGATTACTGCAAGAGTTCCAGCAGTGGAGCGACGAGGGCGTGCGGGCCACACTCATTCCGGGCAATCACGACCAGGTAGAGACGTTGGACCCGTACGGGTACTGGTGCATTGCGGTTGCAGCTGGGCTCACTGGCCGTACACTAGGTGAGCGTGGACGGACTCGTGCACGGGATCAGCATGTTTGGTCTCTTCCCCAACATCTCCATCGCGACCCGGCCCATCTACGACGCCACCAATCGCCTGGCCTTCCTTCCCTGGTAACACGCGGGATCAGAGCACCACGTGAATGTGGGTGGGGCTGTTACTCATCATCTTTGTGTTCGCGGTGCCTTCACGTCGGTGGTCTTCAGGCGCGAGGACTCCGCCGAGCAACAGCGCCAGTTTGCACACGTTAGCGAACTCGAGCCTGCTGTCGATCCCAGCAGCAGCAGCCAACAAACGCCAGGCAAGGACACGCATACGCACACACGCACACGCATACGCACACACGCACACGCACACGCACAGGCTGACTCGATCCACGCTCTACCACCCCAGGATGGACCATTTTCGCGCATGCCGAGGTCGGCGGAGCCGTTGCCAATGGCGGCCACATCGCCTCCGGGCGCATCACCAGGTTTCTCACTCTAAGTTGCTGAGTTGGCTCGCGTAGCTTACTCTATGATAATACATTTTTTACTTCTTATATTCTTGTATGGCAGATCACAAATCGAGCAGGTGGCGAGGGCGTGCTACGTGGGCCACTACCACAAGCGTCAGCTCATTGGTACCAACACACGCTGGCCTCTTGCCCTGGGTACTCACCCACACGACCAGACGCTGACTCACCCCATGCGTCATCACAGGGGATCGGATTTGGTATGTGGGCAGCCCCTTTGAGCAGAACTTTGGCGAAATGAATGAGGTATGAATGTGGCTCGTGTCGGCAACCGCTTTCCGTTCGTGATGTTAACCATTGCGCCACCGCTGGAACACACGCACATCCAGCCGCATGGCGTTGCGGTGGTTTCATCGGAGAGCTTCGTCCCACGTTTCGTCAACTTTGACCAAATGCCTAAGCACTGGAAGTTCTCGTTCCCAGCCGACTTCCAGTTCAGCACGTGCGTCTCTAGCCTCATTTCCTCTTCGCCTGTGCGTGTCGTGCGTGTGCGTGTGCGTGTCGTGCGTGTCGTGTCGTGCGTGTCATGTGTGTCGTGCGTGTCGTGTGATGCACTCACACGTGCACTGGTCTGTATAGAGCTGAGAATGGGGTGGCGCAACCGACGACGGCCATGCGACCCTTCGAGCTCGTGCGGCCACACGACATTGTCGAGGTGAGTAGCTCACACGAGGGGATGCGTACGGAGGCGTTCGAGAGGGCCATGGCCGAGCTGACAGAGAAGGAAGTGCTCCTTCGCCGCATCGTCAAGCGCAAGACCGATGGCGGCGGCGTGTCGCTCGACCGCGCTGCACACACTGCGCCCGCCAGCGACAGTACCGCCACGCCCTCCACGCCCAACGGTACGTGCGAAAGCCAACCAGCTCTATCTCTCTATATTTATATCTCTCTTAATTTGCTCGTCTCGATCGTTGTGGTGACAGTTGCGACCGAAGGCTACTCGTCGCAGATGCTCGACCACTTCGTCCAGGAGTACATCGACATCACCAAGAAAGAAGGTAACTAGTTCTTTTATATAATCTATTTCGTTATTATTATTATTCCTTTTTTATTATTAGAAAAATGAATGAATTTGGTGACAATTTTTGCTCATTGTCTATATTTGTGGGTCATCACAAGGAGATCACCCCGACCGTTCGGCGTTGGTGGACTTTGCCCGTACCGCGCTCTCCGAGATCGCACATCAGCCCAACACCATTCGGCCGCTCGGCAAGGTGGTCTCCTTCAAGAGGTGCGCTCTGTGCCAGGACTAGACTGGCACCATTTGCTTCTCGCGTTGATTGTGTGCGCTCACACAAACCCGCTGCAGTCTTTCTGTTGAGGATTTCTGTGCGATCAAGGGTCGAGCCGACTTGGATTTCACTACGACAGGTTCGTGTGTGTCGTGTGTCGTGTCGTGTGTGTCGTGTGTGTTGTGTACGATTGTGTGATTAGTAACGCGACACAACGCACTAGGCATGGCATTGCTGCGTGGCCCTATGGGTGTGGGCAAGACCTCGTTGGGCGACGCGCTCACCTGGTGTCTCTACGGCAACACTACCCCTCGCAAACCTGGTGCCGCCCCACCCCCCCTTCTTTTTCTTCCTCTTCTGTCATCTGGCCGCGTGCGCTCCGACTCTCACCTACCGCCTCGACCGCCAGGARCTGCTGCGGCATCGCTGCGCGGCGATGAGGTCATCCACGACGACGCCAAGGAAGTGTCCGTCACGCTTCACCTCGAGGTATTGTCACCCCACACGCTTGTAATAGTAATAATATATATAATTATTACTTATTTTCATTCCTGGCATTCTACAGGTGGACGGTAAGCCACTCTCGGTGTCGAGGTCGAAGAGGAAAGGAGCCGGGGCCAAGGTCAAGATCGAGGGCATCGAGGTTCAGCCACCACCCCGCGCCACCACCCATCAGTAAGCACGCGCATCATGATTGAATCAATTTCTGGTGTGTCGGGTCTGCAGGAACCTGAGGGCGTGCGCGATCAGCAAACCCTGGTGAACAACATCGTGGGGCTCGACTTTGACATGTGGCGCATGTGCGTGTATCTGGGCCAAGGTTCGTCCCTCCGACGTGTAATCAGCCAGTAGTGGGGCGCGAAGCGGAGTCACTCCACGAGGATGGTAATGTACTTACGCGATGATAATCTTGCGCTTGGGCACTTGCGTGTTCGGACGAATGGTGTGTGTGTGTGGGTGTCAGGTGCCGTGTCCAACTTTGTGACCGACGCCGACAAGCGACGGAAGGAGCTCCTTTCGCGAACGCTCAACCTGGGTAGGCGCTTCTGCTTCGTACTCCCTGTGTTGTGTTGTGTTGTGTTGTGTTGTGTTGTGTTGTGTTGTGTTGTGTTGTGTTGTGTTGTGTTGTGTTGTGTTGTGTTGTGTTGTGTTCTGTTAGCACATGACAATGTCCGACTCGACGCTGCCGTTTTTCATCGTGCAGGCGCGTGCACGCTCGCCCAGAAGACGGCCAAGGACCAGAAGAAGAAACTCGAATCGGAGCTGGAAAAGACCAAGATCGAACTCGCCAAGGCCATGTCCGCCCACGAAACCTGGACCAAGGTGGTTTTTTCTACGCTTATTTTATTTTTCCTTTCTTGCCCTTATTTGTTTTCTCCAAGTATTTATTTTATTGTTTTAAAAGTTAATTCTTCCTTTTTGTTGCATTTCGCCCGCAGATCGATTACGACGAGCAGGCGAGGGCGTGGGCCGAGGAAAACAGGAAGGCCGTCGAATCGGCCGAGGCCAAGGCCGCAGAGCTCCAGCAGCAACTGGACAACGTCAAAACGTGCGCCTTCGTTTCTTCAGTTTCCTTGACATGACCCGACACGGCCCGACCAACGACACGACCAACGACACGAGTATCTGATCACTCGTGTGCGACTGACATGACCATCATCGACCACATGACAGAATGGAAGGAAAGGAGGAGAAGGAGTGGATGGACAAGAAGCAGAGCGTGCAAGTGGCCATCAACCAGATGAGCAAGGTCATCAACGACGTCGCCGCCAAGCATCAGGCCACCATCAGCCTTTTGTCCAAGAGGTAGGTAGAGAGCGAGAGAGACGTCCCTCACACCATCCACCACCCACTACCTCCACCCACCACCACTATACGACCCACGCCCGCTTCTCGCGCTTATGAGAGTCCTCACATTAGGCTGGGGCAACTCCAAGCCGAGCAGTTGGCGTCCGCAAAGGAGAAGAAGAAGATGGAGGACGAGATTCATCGAAGGCATTCGCACGCCTCGCCTGCCCAGGTAACCTACGACTCGCACAACGACATACACGACACACACACGCCACACACGCCACGGCACGGCTGACCTTGTTCTGGGCTTATTAGAATCAGGCGACTACGGCGGCGGCGGTCGATACGTGTAATACGTGCGGACAGCCCATCTCATCGGAGATAAAGGACCGGCTGGTGGCCGACCTGCGCGAGAAGGTGGCCGAGCGGGAGTCGCTGGTCGCGCGGCTCGCGGAGGAGCTGAAGGCCGTCGACGCCGAGATGGCGGCGGAGAAGCGGGCCTACGCCGAGTGCCGGCAGGCCGGGGAGAAGGACCTCGACCAGCTGCACAGGCAGTCGACCGAATGCACCGAGAAGCTGACCATCGCCGCCAACATGCGCAACAACCGCAAGAACGTGGAACGAGCTCTCGGCGAGGCCGCAGCCCAGACCAAGAAGCTCAAAACAGGTTTCGTTGTGTCCGTGTCCGTGTCCGTGTCCGTGTCCGTGTCCGTGTCCGTGTCCGTGTCCGTGTCCGTGTCCGTGTCCGTGTCCGTGTC
>CACVKS010001171.1:0-11559 GCA_902749335.1 Acanthamoeba triangularis
ATTCGAAAGCCTATGGAAGCAGTTCGAAAAGGCTCGCGACTTCTTCTACCAGGTGAAAAGCGTGAAAGGAACTGTGGAAAAACAGCTTGTGACGCTCAACGAAGAGATCGAAGGATTGAAGAAGCTGCAAAGGGAGGCTGCGGCTAAGACTACAGGAAGGAGGGAGAGAATGGCCAAAACAGCAACAGCAGCTACTGTGTCTCCTCCCTCGATGGCTCGCTCCATGACGCTGTCTCAGGTGCCGGGCGTGGGATGAGGTAGGCCCAATCTGCACCACCGAGCACTATAAATGAGAAGATGTACAAAACACTTTTTTTTTTTTTTTTTTTTGGGGAATGACCTTTCGGCGACCAAGGTTCTTCTCTGCACCAAAGGGGTGAATTTTGGCCCAGGCTCCTGAGACTCCGCGAGGATCCTCCTCAGCAGCTTCTTGTAGGGTTGTTCTACTTGCAGAGCCTTCGACTTCAGGAGGAGATGCGGTGGATGGTCGCCCATCCCTCCTTCTCGCACTCCACGCTGCAGTGTTGCGCCTGACAACAAACTTGCTGAACCACCGCCAGAGATCGCTGCTATGTTGCCATGTTTGTTAACATTGCTCCTCTACCCCTGTGCAGAGCTCGTTGCTTGTGGTCTTGCATGCTGTCGCCTGTACCGATTTCTTTTTCTAGGTCAAGCAACGCCTGCTTGTGCGCAATGCGTGAACCTCTCTTGTGGTGTGTAGCTCTCGTCGTTCTCGAGGGTGATGGGGAAGCGAGACTCCTTAGAAATTGGCACAGGCGACGTTGAAAGCCAACAGCCGGGGGAACTCTATAGCCTCCTGTGTAAACTCAAGTGGCTTTGTGACAACTTCTACACCTCCATGGTTTATAAATAACGTGAGTGAGATATAGTAGAAAAGGTGAGAAAGTGAAGGAATGGGCGTGTTCCTCAGGTGACCACCTGCGACCACCAGCGACCACCCGCGACCATCTGCGCCCACCCGCGCCAACTGCAAGTTATTGCTCTAAATTGGTCTTTGTTGAAGTGCAAGCGGATTGCTCGTGCTTGCAACGAACGAAGTTCAGGTGACGTGGTCAGCAAACGGCCAACTCAAGGGTGCTTATGGGGACCCCGAAGAAAAAAGTATAAGCTTGTACCGGTGGGATGATGATGATGCCCGTGTGTAGCCTTTGGGGGACTACCTGGCATCGCGGGACCATTCGTGCCCAACACGGGAGGCTCAAGAAGGAACCTCCCCTAGGTAGGGGGTTGCGAGGACCGAGGCCAGTCCAATTCATCGGCACTCGAAGAATGAGCACTGTGGCGGAGATCCAATATCGGGAGTGCAATGTTTATCAGACGAGCTATTAAATATTTGATTTGTAAAAGTTGCATCCGCTCGAGCGGGTCCTTGAAGGCGACACCGATCCTAGCGTACTCTCCATCTCAGTGCCAACGCGCCCAAGAACCAAGTAACGGCTGATCTTCTTGGCCTTGCATTCGGCAACGAAAATTTGGTTGTGTTTGTGGACTAACAACTTAGCGACGCCACTTGGCCAGGCTTGCGGGCGGCCGTGCTCGAAAGCAGCAGTAACGGTGGAAACGCAAGCAAGAGATGTCAAGGCAGCAAAGGGCCCAGAGAGCGCCCAAATGCACTAAAATGCACCCCGGCCAAAGGGGTAAACATCACACACCTGTACAGCCACAGAAGCAGAAACTCAACTCTGGAAAGCGCCAACAGTAGAGCGAAGTGGAGTGTTAAAGTTAAGCGGTAGCTTGACAAAATGGGCGATATGGCAGGGATGATCATGCTGATGCCATGGCCGCGGAGACGGTTAAGGAAAAGGACCAGGCTGAGTATGTGCAGCTGGAGGACACGGTGTGTCATCTGTTCAAGAACAAGCAGCCTCTGAAAAAGAGCCCGCGGGGCAAAATGGCGTCAGACAATCAGGATAGTGCCCATGCTGGGTGGCATGAGGCGCTAAAATGGAGCAAATGGAGGATGAGCTATGGGACTTACAGGTCTCATTCGCCCCTATGTCCCACCCCAAGCACGCTGAAGACCGAGTACTTAATAGCCTGACAGTAGCCTGACGGGGTAACGCCTGAAAGCGGTCCCACTTGCCTCACCAGTTATGTCAAGCATGGTGGGTTTGCGTAACTCCGATAGCCGAGCGTGCTGGCCGAGAGATACGAGGGAGAAGTGTGCAAGTGGTGCGAGGCCAGCCATGGTGTGCGCACGCCGGAGCAAGGAGAAAAGCCAAGATAAAGGGCAACCCCGAGTTCGCCAGCTGGTGGGCGAGAGAACACGTCCTGATCCTCGCCAGAGCAAGATGAGGCCGCCAGTATCCCCTGTGGTGTAGTTGTGTCCAAGTGGTTTGGAGAGCGCGGACTGAGCAGAATTATTTGCGACAGTCATGAGATTGTCCCTGCCGCGGCCATGGGCGAGGTGGCCGGGTTCGAGGCGGCTGTGCTCGAGGCAGCCGGGTTTGTTCGAGGCGGCCGCGGCTGACGCGGCCATGGGCAAGGAGGACAGGTTTGAGGAGGCCGTGCGCGAGGCGGCCATGGGCGAGGCGGCACTCTTGCCTCATACGAAGGAAACTACCCACCTACTGATTCCCAGCATTTGTCTCCGTGCTCACGCTGAGTATCAATCCCTCAAAGCCAGAGCTTCACACCTCCGGTCCACCTCACCACTGCTGTCAGCTTTCCTGACCACAAGAGAGAGTGTCCTAACTTGAGAGGTATGTCCGCCTGGCACTGTTCATTAACAGATGCCTTATCAAGCTCTTTTAGGACACAACTTTGCTACTCATTAACCACTGCGCAGGACTTCCTACCTTTGCGGGTCTTAACTTTGGCAGCCGTGGATCATTACCGACCAAACCCGAGTGTACTTGCTCTGTCTAGCCTCTCTCCTTCTCGACAACTCCTGCGGCGCGTACCATCACGGCCTCCGCGGGCGGTGCTCCGCGAGGCATGTGTATGCGTGTGGTGAGCCTGTGTGACACCAGGTACGAGGTTCCTCATCTTTGACGACACTCGCGCAAGAGTTCCTTAGGTTAGTGTCGTAATGTAGTGGTTTCTGGCGTTAAGCCCGAGGAGGGTGGAATGGATCTCGACCGTGGCCCTCACCATCGGCTCCAAGTATCCCGCCGCCTCCGCTTCTCCAAAACTGTAAAAAGAAACTGTGCATTGGGGAGACGCCTGCATATGCAAGGCGCAAATTACCTCAGGTGTACACCAGCAAGCATTCTGCAGGTGCGCGTGGAAAATGCGAGGTGCTACGGGGTGCAGGGAGGCGCACGCTATGCACAGGCTAATATGCCAGCCACCAGTAGATGACCTTAGCCACAAGTCCAACAAGCTTGTTTATAGAGGAGAGAGGGGAAGGAAGGAAGGGAAAGGGTAGGGAGGGGAGGAACATACACGCTTCGAGTACAAGATATCCGTGAATATCTATTTCTGGAGAGGCTGGAGTTGTGGATTGTCCAAGTTGGGCTTCGACGTCGACGTGAACAGTGTCTAGACACTTTTGATCGAGTGGTCATTTCCCAACATCAGAGGATAGCGGGTTCGATTCTGGCTAGCGCCTGTCACTCGTTCAAAAATCCTCCCAATTCCCCCCACCGAAGATGGGGCCGAAGCACCTCACAGACAGGTCGCTGGATCAAATCCCACTTCAGGCAACACTCAGTATGGGCGGCTGGATTGCCACTGAAGGGGCGTGTTGGAGGGTCATTGGCAACCCATCCTACACCACCAAAAGTTGTCTAGGCACTTGGGCTCCTCATGCTCAGGTGGGAGCTGAACGGACAGGTTCATTCATCACCACTCTCCCCCTCTTCTCCTCCCTCTCCCTCCAATCTCGCCCTCCTAAACATGAGCAGCTCTGTGCTGTGTGTCATTGTCATCCTGGTCACCATCATTGGTACGTACAGGAGGTGTGGAGGATTGTCAAACACGGAAGCATCCAGCACGCTGTATCTCATCGGCCAAAAGATAGCACATCCTGGACTCCAGGAGGCCGAATCTGAAGAACGTACGCTTGCAGTGTTCCTCCTTGCTGAGTACTGAGTGGGGGGGGGAATCCCATCAATGGTAGCGCTACCATTGATGGGATTCCAGTGTTTTGTGTGGCGGACCAATCGGGTAATCTATAGAATTAAATTAATCACGTGGTGCAGGTTTTATTTAGAGCGTTTGGTGGTCTAAACCACAGGTTGAGCGAAACGTAACACGCGCACAAGTTCATTCTTTCCCGCGTACTGCTGCATGTCGGATCACACCCCTCCCCCCTCAAGTCCACTACCTCAACCTCCCTGGCCGAGCAGTTTGGATGCCCCGGCAGGCTTGACCACACCCCGTTCGCGAGAGGACACACCACCGACCAACGCCCCCAGAGGCCGGGCTAATTCTAAGAGTGGTGGTGGTGATGGTGGCAGGGGAAGAAACAGGAAGCGCTCTGAGTCGGCCACTAGTACCCCCTCTACGCCGCCCAGTAGACCTGCCGACACGCCAAAGGGCAACGCCCCCAGAGGCCGGGGCCACAGCGCTGAATCCAAAAGGGTCAGCGGCGGAGGTGGTGATAGGGGAAAAAACGGGAAGAACTCTTCTCTGCCTGCAACCCCCTCGACTTACTCTCCTTCCGAGGCCACCACCCGCTCGACCTCAGCGGGTACACCGATGGTCGACGCCCCCAGAGGCCGGGCTTGCAGTGCCGAATCGAAAGTTGGGCGGCAGGGGAAAAAGTGTTGGAAGCAGAAAACTTCATCTGTCTCTCCCTCGAGTGTCCTATTTGGGTCGTCAAGCTCGACCTCTGCAAGCCCAGTCTCGGTCACGTCCTGTTCTCCTCTTAATCTTCAGAAGGAAGGGTTGTCTGCCCCTTCAACTCCTTCGTTAAGCTTTCCGGAGGAGTGTGGAGGCGCTGAGGGCCGAACCCGAAGCCCAGTTACCTTGGGGGATGACCTAAACCCGCCGCTCGACATCTTGGCGATCTTGGAGAAAAATGACTGCCACCTACCTTGCGAGCTTTACCGTGCTCTGCGGGAAGAGGCTCGCTGGAAGGACATGCAACAGCTCCCACTTAAACGGACTGTGAAAGGACAGACTGTGCGGCACACGCGAGAGCAGTACATCAGGGTGTTCATCTCCCTTGTTGCCGGTCACCTTCCTGCAGACAAACGATTTGTCACGGTTCGCGAGAAGGTGAGTGGCGGCGGAACAGAGAGTCTGGAGATTGGGTCGAGAGACCTCATCCTGTGCTGGTTTCTGCTCTTCCAGTTTGGTCACCTCTACGATGGGCATATCGCTGAGCGCTACTTCCTCTACCAGCTGTTCAGGTAAACCCCTTGGCTTGCTCTATCTGGTTACCTTTCTGGCAGAAACTCTGAGAACCCTGAGGGCTAACAATGGCGATCCAGGCGGGGCGACGACAAGGAACGTTGGCTGCAAGTCCTGTCGGCCAGCCTCACAAAGGCCGCAAAAGCTTGGCTCAGAAAGGTTCTGGCTGACGGGGACTGGCTCAGCTTCCATCAGTTCCTGGCCGCCTGGAGGATTGAACAGTCTGAGACACTCCGATCCTCGCGCTGGAAGTGGGTTCTTGATACCTACTTCCGGTTTGGGGCGCAGCCACAGCATCTCCATGAGAACGGCGTGAAGGCGATTTCTGCGTTCCACGTCCTCCGCAAGTTGGCCTACTTGGCATTGGACATGCACGAGTCTCATGGCCCATGCATTCTGAACCTGAGTGAGGTCAAGAACTCGCTCTCGTTCGCAGAGATTTGGAAATGGAGCAGCAAGTACGACCACTTTGGCTTGCTCCTCAACACTCTTGAGGTCCACCTGGGCTACACACTCTACACCAACTACGAGGTTTCCAAGCTCAACTTGGCTTTTCTTGACTCCTATCGCTCCAAAGTGGAGTCAGAGAGCGATATGACCATTGAAGAATGGAAGCGCAGGCTCATGGCCTCCTTTCGCGAGGGTAAAAACCTTAAAGAAGTTGAGGTAAGCTTGCTCACAATTTGAGGCGAACCCTCAGCTCTCAATCTCACTTACCTTCATGTGGTGTTGGTGGCCTCAGAAAGTGGCTGATGAGCAGATTCACCTCTTCTCACTCCCATGCCCGTCGGTGATGAAGGATTTGGCCGGGTTTCAGTCTCTGCGTTCTTCTCTTCAAAGCTACTCGCGCTTCTTCGTATCGTCGTGGCCCAGCATTCAGAGCCCGGTTCTCCTGGTCGACTTCTTCACCAAGGGTTCAGAGAACTTCAGCTTGAACCATGTCTTCCCAATTCTTGAGGCAATTGACAGCCATGCCAAACTCTCCCTCCAGGGTAAGCAATCTCTCTGTGGCCATCCCTTCTCTTTTCCCCAACTGAATTTTACTTCCTCCTCATCAGTGCAAAGCCTGCGCAGTGCCTTCACCCAGGCGATGGATCAGGATGCAGTTGTAGGTTGCACTGCTTCCCTTCGCTCGCTGGCAACGTTTCTCTTCAAGGCGCTCCTGTTCCCCGATAAGAGCAATTGGATTGTGCAGCACCTACCTGACTACCAGGAGTGCCTTGCTTCCAAGCACAGCCTCATCGACATTGCCCCCTGGAAACTCGTTAGAGGCCCGTCAGACGCGCTTGCTGAGCTCAAAGGCTTTGTCGACATTCAGGAGAAGATCGGTCTGAAGTTTTCGGAAATGGCTGAGGGATACGCCACCCTGACCTCGTTTGCCGCCGAGGTGACCGCTAGGGGGCAGGCTAGAGATCGCAACCACTTCTACCTGGTGCTGTTGGGCTCCATGATCATGACCATTCCAAAGGCCCAAAAGCCCGAGCTTGAGGTACGTTTACATCATCATTCAAGAAGAAGAAGAATACATTCATCTCACACACGCCATCTGTGCGACACCACAGGTGGATGGCCTATGGTTCGAGATAAAGCCTGGAACTATTCAGCTGTGCGTGGTGGAGGCGAAGTCGGGCAAGGCAACGGGAGATGTGGACAGGAAGATCTCTCAGTTCACCACAGCATTTCCGGGCGCTGCATGGGCTCCAAAGCAACAGCACAAGCTGGTTTCCTGGACTCACCTGACTAGGTCCTTCTAAGCCCGATTGTTCACGTCCTCAAAGGCCACCAGCACCAACGCTGTCTACCTTCAGTGCTTATCTCACTCTCCGCCCCACACTTATCGAGGTTATTGATCAGTGGTCTACCAAAAATAGATGCTTCATGGTGACCGTTCGCTCAAACAAGCTTTCGTCGCGGGCTTCCGCGGTCAGCACCTGGGCGGCGCCCGCGCGCACGAGCTGTGTCCGGCGGTTGTGCCCTGCGTGAGGCCGTGACCGTCGCAGCTCATGAGCACTTCAATATTTCATGATTTTGTGTTTTTGTAATTTTACTTGTTCTTCCTGGCCATACTCACCCGCACAGTCACAGGCACATTCGTACACTCACTCGAGTTCGCGTTCAGAGTAGGAGTAGACCCAGAGGGCACCCTTGTCCGAGTTGTCCCTGTACCCGGTGAATGAAGGCCATGAGGGTACCGTCCTGCGACATGGCCCCCGCCGCGAACCGACCGCAGGGATGATCTTGTTGACCTGCGCGGTGGCGTAGGCGTAGCTGCGTGCGCCCAGGTAGTACCATGATCAGGTGTCTTACTTGAGAATGACCCACGGGAAGGTGGAGCTCAGCACAACGCTCATGATGCCCGTGGTGTCCCCCCCACCGCCCTGCTTGCCGCTTTTGTGGGCGGTGCTTTCCGTTGGCAGCCGAGACGTTTCCCAGCTGGGCGAGAGGGACAATTCGCTGTTCTGGCCCTTGGTGGTGAAGGTGTCAATCTGGACTGTGCAGATTTATTTATCTGCATTATTGTGGGATGGGGGTCACTCCAAGGACTTCACTGGAATCCAGAAGAACTGGTGCGTGCTTGAATTTCAGCGGCCACCCCGAACACGAGCCAAACAAGACCACTGTGGCCGTCGGTGCGGGTACTTTCGTTAGGGAGCAGGAGGCAGCGGTGGTGCGGCACACTTTGGTGCTTTCCACTTACCAGTTATGGACCACTTTGGAACCATTTTCAGGACCATCTCAGGGCCTCTTTTCGCATTCACTTCACCCTAGCGTTCGCACGTGCGTTCGCATTCGCATTCGGTTTCGCGCCAATCGCGTTCGGTTTCGCACTTGCGTTTGCCTTCGCCCCTCCACTCGCACTCGCACTCGCACTCGCACTCGCACTCGCACTCGCACTCGCGTTCGCATTCGCTTTTGCAGTTTTCTTTTTTTTTTGATTTCCCGACCTTTTCACCTGCTTTCTCAACGAGTGCGTTGTGGTGCTTTCACTCGCGACTCACCTTTGACTCAGCAGGCACATGATCTGACCATCTCCTCTACCGCATGCGCTCCCTAAACGGCAGGAAAAAAACAAAGCTGCACAAGGCGGGTGGTTGCGGCCACGATTGTAGGCTCGAGCACAGCTCCCTTGGCGTAGTGCATTTTCGTTTTTGATGATTTCATCATTAAAGGAGTTCTCCCCTTGGGCTGCTCCTTGCAGTGATTTCTTCATCAGTACTACGTTTTTGAAGAGGCGACCTGCTGGCTTGAAACCAGCTAGCCAAGTGGTACACGAACTCCCAGCCGACATGTCGTAACTGGGAGGATAGGTCTGCCCAGCTTGCCCAGCAGTCACGAGTGCCTTGGCACACTGACTGATCAATGGCACACGAGAGACATCCCCTACTCGGTGTAGAAGGGGCAGGAGAGGTACTTGCGTCCCTCGACGTACCTGTAACCTCCCAGCTACGCCTCTACAATCCGTACCATCACCTTTGGAAAGTGGGCGACGGAGCCTTTGTATACTGGGAGGTCGAGGGAAGCAAAAGTCGCCAGGGCACCGCCCTTGGAGTGACCCACGACATAGATGCATCGTAGACGTGGTATATAAGATTAGCAGAAAAACTCCACCGTGGGCTCCCCGGAGTATTCCCTGGGTCGGGCGATCTCAAACACCAACGGCCATCAATGGTCAATTCCCCCGAGGGATTCAAGAGGCAAACAGCGGTACGCGCTTCACGAGGGAAACATCCGAAAGGAGTTGGTGCGAGCGCAGGCCAGCCAACCCTGCTTTGATGAATACACCACCCCCTTTGATGTCATGTTCTTCAATGATTAGAAGCTCCTGTATCCACGACTACCACGACTACCACCAACCACCGCTCGCCTTGTAAGGAGTCACGTCAAACAGGGGGAAAGACTCTGTGAAAGGAAGTCCAACGACCAGTGTTGTTTGTCGACGTCAGTGTGGAGCTCATGAACGAACGGGCGAGGCGAAGGCGAGGAATAAAAGAGGTTTTTTTGTCACGGATGCCGAAGTCGTCCAGGGCCTTGCTCAGCGAGTCTGGGATATAGCTGAGCGTGCACCGATACTTGTTGAATGATTTTGACTCTGTGAACTACGCATAATCACATTGCGAGTGTCGTCGGAACCAGAGGGGGAGGTGTTCATGGCCCCTGAGCTGCAATCTAACCGCAAGCTCCGTTTCCACTCCAACTCCAACTTTATTGACATCTACAGTCATCGGCTGTCTGCTCCGCGAACTTCTCACCGTACTCTCTTCTCTCTCTCCTTTTTGCTTGTGGACACACTCACGGCCCACGATCTCATGAGCGGCAAACAGATCACCGAAAAGCTGTTGTGGAGGGACATTGAAGACATCGGAATCGACAAGAACTGGGAACCGTGCGCGATTGCCATCAAACAAGATTTGAAGATGGCCACGAGGACAAGATGGCCGTGTGATCACCGGAAATGCGCACGTGGTCGCTGTTCATCACCCTTTCTGGCGGTCGCTGGCAGTCGCAGGAGGTCGGTGGTGGTCGCTGGCGGTTGCTGGCAGTCGCTGGAGGTCGGTAGTGGTTGCTGGCAGTCACAGAGCTGTGAGTGTTACACCACCACCCGCGTAACACACACACACACACACACACACACACACACACACACACACACACACACACAACTGTACATGCACAATGCGTTGAGTGTATCAAAGTGTCAGCAGAAGCAGCACAGATGACTGGTGGGTTTCACTCATTTTGTCATTGTATGTGATAAACACTGTTTATGCTTCCCAAGTTTGTATTCCAAAATAAATTAACACGGTTTAAGTAAACGACACGCCTGTGAGTAATACCACCCCAACAATCACAGAGCAGCTTTCACCCCGCCCGTACAACTGGACTAAACAAACGTATGTTTACGGTGTCTCCCGTCACATTGGAGTACACCAGTAATGATACTGTTTTCCCTTACTTCACCTCAAGGGTGAGTTTGGTGAGGCACGATGCCCAACGCCCGCGGATTTTGCTACAATGAACCAGACGACCACCAGCGAAAACCAGCGACCACCAGCGACCGCCAGCGACCGCCAGCGCAAAGGCACGAAGGCACGAAGGCACAGTGGCTCAAGCCCTTCCATTCCCTCAATCGCTGTTTTGGATGTGGTCAGCTGCTGGTTGGTGTGCTACACTGAAAGGGGGGAGGGCGTGCTCGTGGCACCCCACACGTCTACCGGTAATACTATCGCCCTCCACGCACACGCACACGCACACGCACACGCACACGACACACGACACACGACACACGACACACGACACACGACACACGACACACGACACACGACACACACGACACACACGACACACACAGGCGATGTGTCGACACGCACACGCACACGCACACACGCAGCACAGCATGAGGAGCGTACTGCCAAGTCCATCTTCGGCACAGCGCACAGCGCACACCACATACACACCTAGATCTATGTTGCCGACTGCCCCCACCCGTTCGCACTCGCACTCGCACTCGCACCTTCACCTTCACCTTCCCTACGCCTGGAAGACGTTCTTCGTGCACGATCTGACCCTACGAAAACGACGGCGTGTAGAGGTGCCCGATTGTTGACGCGAGGGAGGCCGGAACGCTATGAAATCACTTATCTTGCCAGCTCGAGCTGTCTACTTTTGGCGTTGTTGCTGTCGATGTGAGGGCAAGCGGTGATTCGGAGAAGAGAGGGGAAAGCACGAGAGCACGAGAGAGGAGAGGAGGAGAGACGAGGAGAGAAGAAGGATGCTTTGGGGAAGATGAAAGGGGGAAGAAGCAATAGCAATGGGAGCGGGGGGGGGGCGCCGCATCAGGCGATGGAGCAGGGTGCTAGATGGCCTCTCCTATCCTCTACTGATAGGCCAGTGGTACTGCGGTAAGCGAGCGCCGTGTGCTGTGGTGCCAATGCGGTGATGCGAGTTGGGCACAAAACGACAGTCATACAGACAAGACACTACTTCCTCATGCAACTCAACAGCAGCACACCCTCGCCTGTCGGCTCTCTGGGCTCTTCCTCCTCGGGGACCAATAATGGGTTCGTAATCGAATCCCCCGGGGGGGTTCTGCCCCAAATGTGGGTGGGCCTGTGCTGACCCACAAGTGAAGCCAGAGGGAGGTATCCGCCCGCGCAGCACCTCATCGACCCTGTGGGCCGGCCGGCCCCACACCGACGCCTCCCTCCCGCCTGTCCTCCTCGTCGACCCGTCCACCCC
>CACVKS010001172.1:0-11555 GCA_902749335.1 Acanthamoeba triangularis
CTGCTATTCCCGTACGTTTTCTGGGACGATACGGTGGACTACTTCGGCTGTGTTCCAGAGAAAAGCGAAGAGAGGTGCTAACCCACACCACAATGTCGCTCGCTCTGTAAGCTTAGAGTTTGCTTACACCTCCCTTTCCACCCTCCCGTAGGGGTGAGTCGTTCCTCTTCAACAATTTGCACCGGTGCATGGGACAGCCGATTCTGTTGGCGTTAGTCGCCGGCAGCGCCGCCATCGTGCATGAATACAGACCCGACGCCGAAATCGTCCAGCGTACCATGGCCATCCTTAAGCGGGTACGGCGGCACATCCCAGTCTCGGCGAGAGCCGCGAACTTACGAGCTGTGTAACAGGCCTATCCGAAAGCTCCGTCGCCATTGAAGGCAGTCGTCACACGGTGGGGCACCGACAAATACGCACGCGGCTCCTACTCGTACATAGCGGTGGGCTCGACGGGTAACGACTACGATCTGCTGGCGCGACCAGTGTCACGTCGACTTTTCTTCGCCGGTAGCTCCCTCTCCTCCCTTCTTACGTGCGCCTGGTTTTCCCTCGGCTAAACTACGCACGCGGCAGGGGAAGCAACACAGCGAGATCACCCGGCAACCGTGGCGGGTGCTTTTATCAGCGGGCTGCGTCAGGCTGGCATCATCGATGCCGTATGGGCCTCAGGTACTGCTCCTCCCCAATGGTAGCATTTCCCGAGACGTACCTGATCTCGCATTAGGACGAGCGCTTAATGGACCTGAGGAGACGCCGATGAGGACCATCCCCAACAAGCGAAAGTCGAACAATAGTAAGATGGTTAAGCGGGGCAATCAACACGAAGACGCAGCACCGGACTCCACAAAAGACTCGAAAAAGCGAAGTCGGAGCTCGTCTATCGATACGAAGGAGGAAAGGCGACGGGCCAAGCTCACCGGCCACACGACGAAGAGCGTCAAGGAAGAGAGTAAGAAGAGCAAGAGCAAGATGGACAAAACAGATAAGAAGGAAACGATGAAGAAAGAACCTGTGGACCCACCGGCACCGAACAAGCGACGCAAACACGATGCGGTGGTGGTGATTAGCGATGACGATGCTGACGAAATGATCGTTGTCGATGGCGACGATAACCTTCAGCCGATTCCGTACGACATCGGTGTACAACCRCCACGRCAACGACACGAAAAGATGCGGGRCTCCTACCATCTACYTRRCGAYGAGGAAGCGGTGGYGATGGCAGAGGAGGAGGAGTACCATGGGAGTGGGGAAGGTGGACGATCGATAAAGCGGGAACGACAGGACGATGCCCTCAGAGAAGACGACCCCTTACTTGATGCGGGGCTTTCGCAGCGAATGACGCGGGCCATGACCGAGAGCCACAGCCTCACCTTCGCCGACATCTGCTCAATCGACGTCACGTTTAAGGAGATCATGGAAACCGTGAAGGTGAGAGCCCAACACTTGGCTACGAGCGTGCTGTTGCTGTATGTCAGTTAGATTACGGCAGTTGTACTCACTCATCCGATCCACCAAATCGACAGGAGTATTTGTATGACGAATCCAAGACGGACATCGAGGACCTCAAGTCTGTAGCCTCTAAACTGCTGGTCCTGCTAGATACTCTCGGTACCATGACCCTACCGGTTACGCGCTCCGTAGAGTACCGGTAATGTTTACATGCCTTACTTCGATGCTCAGGCTCGGTAAGGAATCTCTCCCGAAAGGAGGCCGCGTTCTTGTATCGGCTGAGCAGCGCAAAGGCGGGCACCGAAGAGCTCGGCCTGCCCTTTGGTGAGGTCGTCGAGCGCGCATTCCAGATTGCCCTGACCACTTGGAAGGTAGATTAGACCTGCCGTGTATCGTATGGCGATTCAGGGCTAACAATGATACACTAATCCCTCCTCCTCTCTAGGCCTTCTTGGCGCGGTTCCCCGAGGAGGAGTACGCCGTGTGGCTCGAGGAGGAAAAAGAGGAAGAGGACCGGCAGCGGCAGCGGGAGAGGGCGGCGAGGAGAGTCATCTATGACGACTTCTGCCTCGCCATTCGACCCGGCTCGACCTCCAAACAGGAAGACGATGAAGAGCGGGTCCAGTCAAGCATCACCAGCAACGGTAACGGCATCGTCAGCCACAGCAACGCGAAGGACAATAACGGTGCTACAGCGGTGGCGGCCATCAAGGGAGTTCCTTTGATGACCGTCAAGCCTGATCCAGAGAACGGTAAGCGCCCTACAAGCGCATAGCTTTTATGTCCCCAACGCCAAACTGACCGCGGGTGGACGCGTCGGCAACGAGCAGGTAAGCAGAGTATCACGCTCGCCTCCGAGCTGGACGCCCCCGCCAGCAGTAATCGCTCACTTTTCCTCTTTTCCTTTCTTGCCTCTTGCAAAACAGCGTGACTTTGCTCACACACCCTTTTGTGTGTCTATGGCTTCGATAGGCGGCAAGAGCGAGGGCCAACCGCGAAGCTGCATCACTCTTGCCCGAGACTTTGGCCCAGGAGACGGTGCGCGCTGAGTCCTCAATGTTCTTGCTTTTGTCTTCTCACCTGCGGCGGTTATCTCTGCTCCTCCAGGTGGCCGTGAACGTGAAGAGGTGGAGACTGGGAGAATGTAAACACGGCGTGGCAAGCAGGAGAACTGAAGGCTGGGAAGGCAACTCAAGCGGAGTGTGTATATGTGAGTGTAAGTATCTATCTGGTGTGACAAACAAAAGTGTTCTTATTTGTGATTGGCCTAGGCAAACTGCGGCCGTGTGGAGCTCTTGGCGAATCCTGATGATAGCAACTTGACAGAAAGTGATTTGCTCAATCTGTCTCTTCATTCCAGATCGTCTTCTCTGCCTTTCGGTGTTGTTGCTCGAGACTTGCAGCCTTCAGAGCACACAGAGACTGCAGGCCCTGCCTGCAGAGCCCAGGAGCCCAACCGCGTACGCACGATAGCGCGGGATCAAAGGCAAGAAAGAAATCCGGAAAGAAAGGCCGAAGGTCGTGGCCCCACACCACTCGGCCCATGTTCGGGGCTGGAGGTCGTTTGCCCAACGTCCCAATCGCAGAGCTAGGGTAACGCAGGATCGTCCACCCTCCTCGCCCTCTTCTCCTCCTGCACGAACGCCGTGGGCCGAGAGACAAGGCCGAAGGGCAGAACTCGCCAGGTGTGGGAACCACACCCTGCCTCCAAGGCACCGTTTGCCACCGAACGACAACCGAGAGCACTTCCTGCTGCCCGTTGCGTGAAGAAGGTCGTGTCGCCAGTTGTCAGTCCACTTGCGCTCCTGTGCACAGTCCTCGGTTCTATTGTTGCTTTGCGTTTGTCGTGCTTGTCCACRAAACGGCATTGCCTCCCGCCAGACCGAGCCTTCCACGGTACGCCCCAATTGATCCATCGTCATTAATCTCGGATCGCACAATCGCTTCGTGGTGATCATTGTCCGTATCAAATTTCGAAAAGTTTCTCCGTTCCATTTGGCGAAGAAGACTGGGTTGGAGAACATTCCCTTCAAGGCGGTCCACAAGCCACACAATCTTGCAACGGGAGACACAATCTTGCGCATTCTCCTCGCCTCAAGTACTGGAGCAAATTTGCAAGATTTTTGCGATTGGAATGATGAAGCCAGATCTCAAGAATTTACCTTCTCATTCTGGTGCAGGTGACCGCCAAGCATCGCCAAAGGAGTACATAGTTTGATATGGAGCACGAACCCGCGCCACCTGGCGCCGAAGCCACACCGCCCGTCGCGCCTTCCGGCCCTCGCGGCGCTACTGCTGCCCAACCGCCGACCTCCACGCCCAGCTCGCGCACCACTCTCGACACCACCGCGCCCATCATTACCTCTGCTGTGACGGTGAAGAGGGAGCCGGGAACGGGCGATAGCGGTGGCTACAACCCGAACCAGAACCAGGCCCAGTTCGACCCGGTCAAGCAGGAGACCGCGGCCCATCATGACATCATGAACCAGTCCGCGGCATCCTCCTCTCCCAAGCTTCTTCCCTCCTTCTCCTTTCCTCCTCTCGTCCTACCGCCTTCTTCTTCGCCTCCTTCCTCGTCCCCTCCTCCACTTGCTGCTTCTGCTCTGGTTTCTCTCTTTCCGACTTCTTCTCCTTCTCCTCCTCCTCCTTCTGCTTCTTCTACCTCTACTACATCCTCTTCATCACCATCGTCTCTCCCACCACTTTCTCACTCTCCCACCATTGCGACCCCCCATTCTGCGATGCAGTCTCGGCTGGCGCCCGCGCCTTCTGTGCCTCTGGCCACCTCGCCCAGCAGCTGGGAGCAACAAACGGTAACTAGCACCACTGTGTGCCCCTTGTATTTTGAAGTGTTGGGTGGCCTCTCGCTAACCTACTGCGACGACAGCTAGCGCGATTGAACAGCCTCACGCAGATGACGAGCCAGATCGCCTCGATCGCGCTCGAAAAGACGGCAGCCAAGACCGAGGCGGTCGTTGAGGTACATCTTATGAAGTCCCGTGTGCCACCGCCCTGGRTGGGTGCATACTTGACTCACCTGCTCTCTGCACCGTTGTCGCGTGTCGCTCGCCTGGAACAGGACAACCCCGAGTCGGTGGTGGAGTGGGTGACCAGCATTTCGCGTTCTCTACAAACCGAGTTGCAGAGCGTCTATCTCACTCTCCACAGTACGCTGGCCACCTCCCCTCGCTGCTGTTGACGCAACTGGGCTGACGCCATGCGGGCGCAGGTGGTCCGGCGGAGCCGTCGTTGCCCGTGGCCCCGGCCCGGGTGCTGCCCGCCACATCGTCAGCCCCTGTGCCGACCTCGACCCTCATGCCTGCGCTGCTGGCACCTTCTCCCCCATCACCGTCAGTTTCGCTCTCCCTGTCGCCATCGCTCCCATCCTCCGTGCCTAGCCAGCACCACCTTGTACAGGTAAGCCACTCCGCCCGCACACAGCCGCACACGCACGCGCTCAGTGTTCTCGCTGGGAGGCGCAGGTTCCGACCGAGCCGGTGCCGACGCCCGTGCTGATGGCCTCCCCGACCCCGGTCTCGCCATCGCAGCCATTGGCCGCTTCCATGGAGGAGTCAGGCGAAAGCAAGAAGGGCCGTAGGCGGCGAAAGACCAAGACCAAGGACAGCTTCAATCACATGCAAAGGTACAGCTGCCATGACGTCGCGCGTGTCGTGAATTCCTGTGCCTCACTGCGGTTGCCGCTCGCTCTGCAGGAAGTGCGCCAGCTGCCAGCGGACGGAGACCACCAAGTGGCGACACGGTCCCCTGGGCTCCAACACGTACGGCTCACCATCTCAGTCTCGTCAGCGACCGGCGTGCGGAACTCTGAACAACCGTGGCGTCTGCTTGTGGCGGTGGTGCATTCAGGTTGTGCAACACGTGCGGGCTGGCCTACAGCCGGAAGAAGAAGCGGGAAGCCGAGCAGGCGGCCAAACAAGGCGCCACCGCCGCGGGCTCGACGCCCTCGCCATGAGTCACAAGCCCACATCGGGAAGGCGGGCGCGAGAGCACGGTATCGACCGTCCGAACGACCGTTCAAGCGTTTTAACATGCCACGCTATGAAGGTGATCCGTGCGACGACGGAGGGCGGACATGAGAAGGAGATGAAGAGAGAAAGGAGTGGTGGCAGGACGTGGGTTTTGCCTGCGGGCACGCCACCGCACGACACACACGGTCGACGAGAAAAGCAGAATCAAAGAAAGAAGAAAAAGAAAAGAAAAGAACAATAAATCGTTTGTGTGCGGTCTCGGGTGTGGGGTGACGCTGAGCAGTGAGGAAGAGCTTCAGAACTGGGCAGAGCCGCGGCACCACCCAGGGTGCGTTTGCTCTCCACAATTACACTCTTTGTTCGTGTTGATATGATTGAATAAACATCAGATTTGATTGTTATCGACCAGGGTGTGAGATGGAGCGTGGGAGGATGGAGATCAACGGCGAGGAGAAAGAGGACGAAGACGTGGTGGTCTTTGTGGGGTGCACCACCCGGCCTTTTGTTTTTATTTTTCTTTTCTTTAGCCAATGGTACATGTTGTGATCACAGGGACGACAAAGAGGAGAGGATGCGAGAGCAGTTGGAGCGGGAGATCGAGTTGGAGCTCAAGGCGGAGGAGATCGTGGAGACCAACGACTTCACCTGGCGAGCAGTCATCATCGGTACGCCGCTTCGGTTTGCACCTACGACGATTGGTGGAATTGGCCTTGCTAACACACCAACGACGCTCCCGCAACACACGCAACACGCGCCACGCACGCGACACACGCGTACAAATAACGCATATCAGGAGTGCTGGTGGGCGGCCTCACGTGCTTCTCCAACATGTACTTTGGACTGCAGTCGGGCTGGATCAGCCTGGGGAGTCTGCAGTCGGCCCTCATCGGCTTCGCCGTGCTCAAGGTCGTCGCTGCGTCCTCTCTCCTTCAGCGGCCCAACTTCATTTCGCGCGCACTGGGCATGGGACCCTTCGGGCCCAAGGAAAACGTACGTGGCCTCACCTCGAGCCTGTCAGACATGAGATTGACGTGTGGTGTGTGCATGTGCGTGTGCGTGTGCGTGTGTGCGTGCGTGTGGCATGTGGCGTGTGTTGTGTGTGCGTCGTATGCGCAGGTTCTATTGACATCAACGGCCGTGGCGACGGCCACGATGCCGCTTGCTGGCGGGTTTGTGGGCATCCTGCCCGCGATTGGGCTGTTGACCGACGAAGAGCGAGGGTCGGTCGACAAGGACCAGGCCTGGTGGTACGTCCGCCACTGCTCACCACCCACGCGTTGAAGCGTCTCCCACCACCGTCGGAGCTGATTGCGTCGCATCGCGTCGTGCCGCGTACAGGGCGTTGGTGCTGTGGTCGCTGGCGCTGGCCTTCTTCGGCGTCTTCTTCGCGGTCCCGCTGCGCCGACAGACCATACTCCGCGAGAAGCTCAAGTTCCCCTCCGGCACCGCCACCGCTCACATGATCAAAGTCCTACACGGCCAAGCATCCGATGCTCCCGACTCGCACAAGGTTTGCGTGCGTGTGTCGTGTGTCGTGTGTCGTGCGTGTCGTGTGTCGTGTTGCGTGTCGTGCGGCGATGACGCTGACCCTTGCGGACAGCCGCAGGAGTTCGAGCTGCTGGAGACCGACGAGACGGTTCGCGGGGAGATGATGACCGACCCCTCGCAAGCACCGGCGGTGAAGCTGCGTCGGTCGGCCGGGGCCTCGAGGGAAGACGGCGCCGCAGAAGAAGACGACCTAAATCCGCAGCAGGAGCTCGAGGCCGAGATTCTGGGCAAGCACGAGGGCAGTGTCATGGAGAAGGCGGAGTGGGATCGCAAGTGGCTCGTCTTGTACCTCACGTTTGCCCTCTCCGGCGGCTACGTCCTCGTCGGTACTCTTCTCCGTCTTTGTCGTTCTACGCGGATCGTGTGGCTATGTGCCGTGAGTGCCGTGAGTGCTGCCGTGCCGTGCCGTGTGTTTCTTAGGGCTCGTGTGCGCGCAGGGTACTTTATTCCGGTGCTGTTGGACATGCCGGTGCTCTCGTGGGTCGGCTTCGCGGTGGCCACCGAGTGGGGTTGGTCCATAAATCCTTCGCTGGGCTACGTGGGACAAGGCACACTCTTCGCGTTCACTTGTGCCACTGCTTCCAGACGAGACACTTACATCGCACCCCCCCCCGCACGCACACGGGCGCAGGCATGATTATGGGTCCGCGTACTGCGGTTTCGATGCTGGGCGGAGCCATCATAGGCTGGGCCATCCTCGGCCCGATCGCCCAGAGCGCCGGCTGGACCTCGGGTCCCGTCAACGACTGGCAAACCGGAGCACGCGGGTAACCCCTGAAAAAACACCCAAAAAAGAACGAAGCGACCTCGTCGGCGGTCTTCTCACTGCGCGCGTGTTGTGCGCCGTGTGTGGCCACAGATGGCTGCTGTGGATCTCGCTGTGCATTCTGCTAGCGGAGTCGCTGATGTCGCTTCTGGTGCTGGTCGGTAGCGTGGCGGCCAGGCGCTTCTTCAACTCCGCTGCCCAGCGGCAGGAGAAGGAGGCCGAGGACATCGACCCCGCCCTGCCCCACCAGCAGGTTCCCCAGTCCTGGTGGATCTCAGGTATATTTTCCCTTTGCGTGTCGTGTGTGTCGTGTGTGAGAAGGCTGAGTTGCTTCGTGGCACAGGTTTGGTGGTGTCGTCGGCCATCTGCGTCGCGGTGCTGACGCCCCTGTACCACCTGCCTATCTGGCAGCCCCTCATCGCCATCGTGTTGGCCCTCTTCGTCTCTGTTCTCGCTGTTCGCGGTACGCGTCTGCCTGTCCCATTCATTTCCCATGCGTGGGCCACTAACACACACCGCGCACGCGCTCTCGCCCGGACCAGCCCTGGGCGAAACCGACATCAACCCGGTCAGCGGCGTAGGCAAGATATCCCAGGTACGAGCCTCCTGTGCCCAAACGCCCTCGCGTAGCCACGGTCTCACGGCCTCGCGTCTGTGCAGATCGTGTTCGCGCTGGTGGCGCCCAAGAACATCGTCTCCAACCTAATCGCAGGCGCCGTTGCAGAGGCTGGCGCGCTGCAGGCTGGAGATATGATGCAAGGCACGTACCACTGCACCACCGCACACAGGGCACACGGCACATGGCACGACACGCGGCACGCGATGCGGGGGTCTGATATTTTGTGTGCGCGCACACAGATCTGAAGACGGGTCACCTGCTGAAGGCATCGCCCAGAGCACAGTTCTTCGGGCAGCTGATCGGCTCGTTTGCGTCCATCTTCTTCTCCGTCGCCGCCTACCTCCTTTACACCCACACCTACCAAGTACCCGGTACTACGCTTCCCGCGGCACGACACGACACGACACGACACGACACGACACGACACGACACGACACGACACGACACGACACGACCAACGGTACGACACGCATGGCAACTAATGTAGTGCGCGCATGACACAGGCCCCAAGTTCCCGGTGCCGACGGCCGGGGTGTGGGTGAATATGGCGCGGATGGTCAACGGCGAGGTCGAGGCCCACAACGTGCTCCCGTTCTGCCTCGTGGCGGGCCTGCTCGCGGGTCTCCTGCCCGTACTCAGCCAGGCCTTCCCCAAGTGGGCCAACTACCTCCCCTCCGGTATCGGATTCGCCATCGGCTTGTGCGTTTCCCTCGCTCGCGTCGTGTGTGTGTCGTGTGGCGTGTAGCTGTGTGTCGTGCAGTGGTTGGTATGCGCGTGCTGACGACGCATCTGTTGCTGAACAGTTACCTTACGCCCAACTGGACGTTGCCTCGGGTGGCTGGCGGCCTGGTCAACTGGCTGTGGCTCCGCCGGTGGCCGGTAGCGCATCACAACTACATGATCATCGGTGCGTACTGTTTGCCGCACCATCAGTCACCCAGCACCCCGACCTGGAGCTCACCTCGCCAAACATTTGTTCAATAGTCGCGTCGGGCTTCGTACTGGGCGAGGGTACCATGTCCGTAGTGACCGCCCTCTTCATGGCCGCCGGGATCCCGCCTCTCTTCTGAGCCGAAAGAAACATTTATTTATTATTTTCTCTTTTTTTGAGTTTTCGCCGACACGATGCGCGAAACTTCAAAGGCGGTCGGGCACTGAAATAAAATATTCGAAAAAAAAGATAATACTCAAAGAAACAAATCAAACGCAAAGAGCGTAAGACACGAAAGAGACGAAAGAAGATCCAAGGGTAAAGAAAGAAGAAGTTGTAAAAAAAAAAAAAAATGAGTACCCCCTCGCGGCGACGATTGATGCGCGATTTCAAGCGCCTACAGGACGATTCGCCCTCGGGCATCACAGCCGCCCCCTCGGATAACAACATTATGCAGTGGCAGGCTGTCATCTTCGGGTACGCTTTCTCCCGCTATTCACCTGCTGACCGCGTCTCTACGTTCCTTCGTCATTTGCATCTATGCCAAGGACAAACGCAACCATTGTTGCATCAAATTTACATTTTTATATAATCTACACTCGGTGCTTTTGGTTGCGGTTCGCTCTGCGCTGTTCTCGTTTTGATTATTTATTTTATTTTTAAGAAATGTGGAACTGCTCACACGCTTTCCTTGCTCTTCTTGCCAGACCGGACGACACGCCGTGGGAAGGTGGCACGTTCAGGCTCAAGCTGGAGTTCTCCGAGGAGTACCCCAACAAGCCGCCCAAGGTCAGCTTCGTTTCGCCCATGTTTCACCCCAACGTCTACAACGATGGCAGCATCTGCCTGGACATCCTCCAGAACCAGTGGTCCCCCATCTACGACGTTGCCGGTACGCACCCACTCCACTCGCACCACCGCACACGACATTGCACGCGCGCCCGTGTGCTTGTGCTGACATAGAATTGTGTGCGTTTTGCGGTCGCAGCGATTCTGACGTCGATCCAGTCGCTGCTGTGCGATCCCAACCCCAACTCGCCGGCCAACGCCGAGGCCGCGCGTCTCTTTGCCGAGAACAAGCGGGAGTACAACAGGCGAGTCAAGGACGTGGTCGAGCGGAGCTGGGAGGACGTCGGTGCCTGAAAAGCAAGAAGGTAAGACGCGACTGCCTCAGTGATCGCTCTCCAAGAGCTTGGCGCCGAGGGAGTAAGGTAGCCAACACAATCAGTAAAGTGCCAACACTAAATCCCACATCGCCTCGTTCTCGTCTGCGGCTTGTGTTGAGTCGTGTGGTCATGGGCGCAACCTTCCTGGCGAAGATTGAGCCCATTTTCCGTTCTTTTCCTTCAATTTCTTTCGGCCGTATAATGGATAAAAAACTGCTTTTATCTAATTGGCCCAATTGTAGGCGTCGTTTCAAGCACGCTGCGCTTGCCCAAAAGAGGAGAGTGGCTGACCAGTACCCGAGTCGAGCGACACTGTGCAGCCCTCAGCCTCCCTAAGTGGTAGAAAGAGAAGAAGAATCGACACAGGAGGGGAGTCGATTAGAAGCACAGTCTCTCGTGAGGAGGAAGCGGGTGTAAGTGAGAATCTATTCTCCTGGAGCAGAGAGAGTAGATTCGACAAGGAGGAGGAAAGATGACTACCGATAAGGCACACTTCACCAAGCTCCCGGAGCCTATCTTCGGTGGCGACTCCATCCGCGATCGCCTCAACGATGAGTACCTCGACGGGTACCCTTCCCCTCTCCTAGATTTTTCTTTTTCTTTTTCTCCTCCGCGGTTACTCTCACTCTCCATTCGCATTCCCTTCGCACCTCCATCACTCAATCTCTGTTGGCGGCCCCGAAATGTTGCTCAACATGGCGCTCACGGCTAATGAAACAGGATTGAGAACTACATCGATGAGCTCCACGCCCATCTGTTGACCATCCAAAAAGATGAAACCGATGCGCGAGGGGAGTTTGCTGAAGACCTCAAGAAGCTCGCCTCCGCCAAGCCTGGTAACCCCCCCCCCGGATTCAAGATCATACGATTTCTCTTACACCCCAATCGCTCCCAATTGTTGAATTGAACAATGTAGGCAAGAAGAGGACGAACGATGAGACGCAGTACCAGCAGATGTTTCAGTCCCGCATGAAGAAGATCAAGAGCCGCAGGAAGCACTTCCGTCAGATGCTCTTCGACGCCTTCGCCGAGCGAAAGAAGCTCATTGATAGCATGGCCCTCCAGAAGCGCGAAGAGGAAGTCC
>CACVKS010001173.1:0-11554 GCA_902749335.1 Acanthamoeba triangularis
TTAGTGATGAAACAGGAAAAACATGAGGGAAGAACAGCTACTGTACCCCGCTTCACATCGCAGCGAGTGAGCTTGCCGTACTTGTAGAACAAATCTTCCAAGTCTCTGGGCCTGCAGTCGAGGGCGAGTCTTCCTGTAACGGGCGGGCGGGAAACGGAAAGCGGATGGGAGCGGTAAGCAGGCTAAATTGGCAGGCCGGCACTTCGCGGGCGAATTAGACAGGAGAGGACAGTTCTGCAAAGTACAAGAATTTGCACAACGTTAACTCTCCATCCATCTTCTAGTTTCTTCCATCTCGTCCACTCAATCATCCATCCCTCTTGATCCATGAAAAAGAGACTTCATCGTGAGATACAAACCTACGAAAAGAGCCATCTGGTTCGTGCGCCGTGTGATCTACGAAGGCGAAAGAAGAGAAACAATCAACTTGCTCCCCAACAAGAAAAAAACGGTAACCAACCCGCGGAGTTTGGCGTTTGTTTTCCTTTTCTTGTTCCCAAGAAACTGCAACAACAAGGGCTCACTTCACGCGAACTCAAGAGAGGTCACATCAGCCTTGCAGAAGAAGCATGTCTTGCTCTGCAGCATGTGCCTCTGGATGCACCTCTTGCACGACTGATGCTTACACGGCAAAAACGTGGTATTGATCACCTGTGCGGGTCGGGCGAGGGTCAGAACGCTTCACCATGAGCGGGGTAAGGTGGCAGATGAGGGGGAGTGTACGTCGGCGTAGCAGATGGGACAAAGCTCGCCCTCCTCATCGGCGGACTGGCTGGTGTTGATCTCCTTGCTCTTCTTTTCGGCGTCCCTGTCCTTGAGGTCCTGCATGAACTCGCCCAGACGTCGCAGTTCATCGTCGACACGTGCCGGGGACAGTTCTGGTGGGGGTGTAGGAAGAAGATCGTAGTGTTGAGTTTGGGGTGTTCACGCTCCAATCGAGAGAGAGAGAGAGAGAAACGTTCTGTGTACCAGCATTCCAGGCCAGACCAGCAACGTAGTCGAGGGTCTCCATCGTGAACTGCGCTGTGGCCAGCAGGGTGTCGATGACGTCGTATTTCGGAGGCTCCGTTCCTGCGCGTGGGCGAGGTGTAAGCGTTTCGTTTTCTCAAACCACCTGTTCAACGCGTGGCACTTTTGAGGCGAGGACAAGGAGAACCTGTTGTTCGAGGCCTATGGAGGTTGAGCAGAATGCCCACGACGGGCGCCAAGATCGCGAACCGAGTGATCTGCGAAACTCTGCCGACCCGCATGATGTCGAGCGAGGTAACACTCTCAAAGATCGACGCGTTCGGCCCTTTGTGTACCACACATCAACACACCAGAAGGTGAGAGACGCATAAAAGCACTGAGATGAAGAGTCGAGGCAGACGGCGTACCGGTGGTCGTTCTGCTGACGACGTACAACAGCAGCTCACATATGCGAGCTATATTGAGCTCTTCATCCAGAATGGCCCTGGGAGTCTCGAGCGAGATGGCCTCCACCATTCTTGATACGGAAGAGAAACGGAGGATGCTCAGCCTCAGTCGTCAATAAGGGCACTACTCATGTGTGTTCAGTGTACCTGAGGAGGGAAACCGATAGTTCGAACATGATGCTGCATCGTCGCTGAAGCGTCTGCGTCTCTTCTTCATAGGCGAACACATTTTGTGTCGACTGGATTAACTGTTGCCGCCCTCGGTTAGATCAAGATTGCAACACCATAGACACAGCAAGGTGGGTTTCGTACGTTGCGCATGGCGACCTCCAGCTCCGACACTGTCCAGTTCAAATTGTTGAACAGCTTGTTGATGAACTCAGACACCACATTGCCGCCGTCGGCCTTGTCACTCTCGTAGAGTTGTCTGAGCAGCTCGGCAAAGACGTCAGAGGGCTCGCCCTCTTTGGCCTTGGCGTCTTGCGCGAAGCCCTTGCCCTGTTGAACCGGCGAGGCATGTGCGAGTGAATAGAGTGTTGCATCATAAATGATTAAGGTCAGGTAGTCATACCTTGAGGAGCCGGGGGAACATGGTAGCAACGGTGGCCCAATTGCGGTTGTCAAACGCCGCGATCATCATCGGCAACAGCTGTTCCCGCGCGATGGGGTTTGCCTCCAAATGCTGTACAAAGTTGGGTTGCTGCAGGAGCACGGAAATGGACTGCAGCAGCGAATCCCTTGTATCTACACGACGAGGAAATGAAACACAACGCGACATGGCATATGAGCCTTGGTGATCGAGCAACGGCCACACGAAGCAAGGGGTGCGTACCGGGGTTGATGATCCGCGCATCCGGGAAATGCTTGATGAGGAATGTGAGCACCTCTTGCATTCCCTCCCTGTTCGACTCTGTAAATAGAATTAGCACGCAAAGGAAAGTAGTATTGTAGACAACAATGGCAAACGAGGTAACGATGGTGCTGGACCCAAAGGTACCTTGCAGGAGGTTGTAAGGCGGGTCGGCTCTGCGCAACGAGTGGAAGGCCTCAATGGAGGTCTCGAGATACATCTGCGGAATGTAGGGGAACGCCTCTGGAGTCTCGTCGGAGATGTAATCGAAGAGGCGCACTAGGAAGATGACTAGGTCGTACATCCGCTTCTCCTTAGTCTGTGTGTCGCGAGTGTCGCGTGTCAATAGAATGCAAACAGACAACCGAGGGCAGAGCGTGTACGCTTACCGCACTGAACAGTGTGGATTGTGCCCAGGCCGTGAGACGCACGGACTCGATGGCATCCTCGAGATACACCCCACGGGCGTTTTGAAGGTGGTCAGCCTCCTGGACAACAAAGGTAAGGGTGATGGGACCGCGGGGTGAAGCAATAAGGAGTCATGGCGCGAACCTCCGTGGAGCCTTCGCTCTTGGCCTTGGCGATCCGGGCGTCCATATCCTCCAACAGCGCAATGGCCTGTAGCCGATTCTGCGTCTGAATCGCTGCAGCCTTGAACATCGCGCCCATAATATATCTGATCGACGTAATGTGAAAGAACACGCGCCGGGCGTGAGTTACCAACAGTTGCAAACGAACAGAAAGCTGAGAGGGCACCTGAAGAACGTGATGGCGGTATTCAAGGCTATCACCTCGAGTGGCGGCTCCGCGGACTCAATGCTTTCCTCGGAAATATCCTCCTCCACTTCCGCGTGGACGCCATTCTCCTCGGGGCGGCCGTGTCGGCCTGTACGATCCTTGCTGTCCTTCCTTCGCTCTCCCCCGGCCTTTCGGTTCGTCCTCTTAGCGATTCTCTTCTTCTTGAGGTCGATCAGCTTCACCGGGTAGTTCTTCCGAAGATGTCCCATCAGCCCGCCAAGCCTAACGCAACATAACACAGCCGAGGTCAAGTCGTGCCTCCATCAAGAACGTTTGCGCGAGTATTTTACCTGGTGAGGTCGAACGCGTCCAGGTGCTTCCCACAGAAGAACCCGACAGGGAACCGCGCGGCCGTCCTCGTCGACGCAGCCAAGTAGTCTTCGAGTGTGCCCAGCAGGGCAAAGTAAAGGCCGGCTAGGGTCGAGTTGTCCGATAGGCCGGGAGGAGGCGGCTGCGACGGAAGAGGCAGCGTCAGACAATGCCGACAGCAAGTTAGGTGGAAGTGCATACGTCTCTGTTGAAGGCAGAGTTCTTATCAACGATGAGCTTTAGGAACTCCAGGAAGATGCCCTGTGGCGATTTTCGCTCACGCTCCTCGTGCGGCGTGAGGCTGATTCTTCGTCGTCGTGAGTGTCTGACCTTACGGCCTGGTGATAGGGCGAGAACGAGGAACAGGTAAGGGCGAAGAGAGCACGAGCACGGACAGTTTAACAGGCCCACCGATACCTTCGTCTCGCCATTGACTCACGTTTGGAGTGTCGTCGCCGAGGAAGAGCGAGCACAGCTTGACCAAGAGCTCGTCGTGCTCCTCCACTAACGCCTTCATCTGACTGAGTCTCACCTCGTACTTTTCTTTGGATACCGTCTTGCCCTGAACAGTTCGAGGCGTGAGCTCACGCATGGGAAGCGCCATCAATCAGGAAACGAAGGGCGGCGTACATTCTCTAGAGAGCCCTCCCAGTATACTGAAGGGAACACGTGTGCCAGGTCGCCCATCGTGGGTTGCTTCGACGTGAACATGGCCTCCAGCAAATCGTTGACTGTGGCAAAGAGTTAAGGAATACAAGTGGTCTGAGCTGGGAGGGAAGGGGAAGGGCGGCGGCGGCAAGCGTCAGAGCCAGAGTGAAAAGGTGGAAAGGATATTGTGGGTGGTAGATGAAGACGTTCATCACGTGAGATGACTTGAGAAGGTTCACAAGGAGCTTCACGCTGTTTACGTATTCGCTGGGCGTCCACTTGGCGTAGGGACCTGGAGGAGGTGAGAGTTACAATGTTGCAGGTACGTTCGGAGAGGGTTATGGTTCGTACCCTTCGACGACTTGACGTCGCTAGGATCCTTGGGCAGGTGCTCGAACCCACCTGGCAGTTCGCAGCGCGCTTTCACCGTCAGATGGTGGATCGTGGCATCGACGCACGGCACCAACTCGAACGGCTACATCCGTATACGCACCATCAGGTATTAACGCAGCGATCGAGCCACCTTGGCTAAATAAAAGGCGGAGAATGTACCTCGAGACAGATCGCCATGAGGTCGAGCAGCTTGGCGACTGCCCTTTCGCCGTTGTAGCTGATGCGGGTATGGTGGTTTCCGTTTTCGTGAGTCGTAGTGTCTTCCTCGAGGAGTCGAACGAGGAAGGGGATGAAGGACGAAACGATGATGTAGTCGTCGGCCAGGTACTCAGCCAAGTTCTCCAGGATCTTGGCTGCGAGGATGGTGACGTCCTCCTGGGGCAGCACGAACTGGTAGAGCGAAGGAGAGTGGGGCGAAGAGGAGGAAGTGGAGCTGCTCGTGGCAGGAGAAGAGAGGGAGGCACTGACAGAGTGACAGATCAAGCGCTCCAGGCACTCGAAGAGGTAATCCGCCTTCTTAAGCTTGATGGAGGTGGGTTGCTGTTGAATCGGTTGGAACCTAGCGGCGCGCACAGTGTCAAATCATTGCTCGTTCGCTCTGCTCGAGCCAGTCAAAGAGGTCTGGGTGTACCCGGGTACGGGGAAGTAGAACGGCTTTGATCCGAAGTTGAGAAGAGACCTCTCCCTGTGCGACAGGGAAATCGTGGGAAAGTAGGCCAGCCCGGTTCCGGTCCGCACCTTCTGGAAGGCGGGACCCAGTGGTTCCCCATTCCTGTAGAAGCTGATCGTGCCATAGAGCTCCTCCTCCTCCTCCTCTTCCTCGCTCTCGTCCTCTTCGACAGCTTCCTCGGCGTCTTGCTTCTCGCTCGCCTCCTCGCTCTGCTTTTCGGCAGTACCGTCTTGCGACTCCTGGCTTGGAATCTCTCCACCTTCCGGGAGAGAATCGACGTCGGCAGCCTTGTTCCTCTCCTCTGATTGCAGGCCATCGCCGTTCTCGGTAGCGACTGGCGATGGCTGGACTGGCAGGTCGATGCACACACCGATGACATCGCCAGGCAGCCAGTGCTGGCCGTAGGCCGCCGGCCTCGTCTTGTTCCACCGCTTCACTCGAGCACCGTCGTACGCGTACGAATCGGCAGAGTCGCCCACGCCTGCGGTATGCATATTACAGGTTACGTCAGCCGCAAGCTGCCAAACACCAACGAGAAGCAAGGCAAGGCTGGTGAGTACCATTCTCGTTCGAGAAGCGACACTCCAGTGTGGACCAACCGAGCTGCTGAACGCCACCCGTGCCCAGCACGACTTCGAACATCCATTTGCCGCTGTAAACGCAAGCGTTGGCACGAGCGCTGCTGAAGTTGCTATGACTCTCCATCTGTTTGCGATACGTCGGCATGAGAATGAGATGCGTTCGACGCTCAAGCGCAACGCGAGTGCTGCCAGTACCTCCAGATCGCCGCTGGTGAAGTGGCAGAGCCCGCAGGCGCCCTCGCGATCCATTTTCACGACCTTGGGTCCGAGCCTGCCCACGTTGGCATCCGCGCGAATGGTGTCCCTGTTCTCCTTCTCGTCCCTTCTCTCGATGTCGGCCAGTCGCTTTTGGAGGATTTCCTGCAAGCTGCGCAGGCTAATGGGATAGCTTCGGCCACTATGTGGAGAAGATGCAGATATAAGGCAAGCTGCCAAGGAGGCCGTAGGGGAAGTTTGCAGACGAACCTGAGCTCACTGCTCAATATGGCGTGAGGTGTTGTTGGCGAGAGCTCGAAAAGGTGCCGAAGGAACTTGTCCATTGCTTCATCTTCGGTATGCACATCTCCTGAATTGTGGTACAGCGTCAGAGACGTGGTCGCGAGGTGCGGAGGCGAAGCAGTACCGTCATTCTTATCAATCAGCAGAGCCAGGCCCTTGGCGCAACGGCTGGTGAAGAACTTCTTTGGGGCTGGCCAAAAGCGGGAAAAAAAGCAAACAGCGATGAGGAGATGAAATTGCCATCAATCCAAGCAATTCCGATGATTCTTGCGTTTGCAAGGAGTAATTTCAATCGCTGGCAGAATATAACGTACATGCGTTGGGGCTGGTGTAAGAGCGCAGCGTCTGATCGCCAGCAGCACCTTCCATCAGTACGTCACAATCTGCAGGTCCTGTTTCGTGTTTGCCGCCTTTTTCGCTGAGAGTCGACAGAAAAACATTTTCTTGACAGTTCTTCTATTTTCTCCGAAGGTAGCTGTGTTTGCCACGTCTTGCCGCCAGCAGTCGAGCAGGAAGATGGACAACCTGCTGTCCAAATCCCTCTATGGGGTGGTCTACCTCATGGGTGCGTGCAAGTGACATCGGTGCCTGCGTCCTTCCATGAGCTCCTGCCTCATTCGATAATCTGGAGTGGTTGGGTATGGCAGGTTTGAACTTTCTCACGCATGGGCTGACGTTCGTGCTCAACACGCTGATCGTGCGCATGGTGCAGACCAACGTATTCGGGGTGCGCACCCTTACTCGCCTTGACCCTTTCTCTTCGTTCTTGCGATGGTTACACTTACTTATGCCACTCCACCCCCTCTCCCAGTTTGCATCGGTGCCGCTGCAGCTCTTGGTGTCCACCATTCTCTTTCTGTCTCGTGAGGCATTCCGCAATGCCTGCCAGCGTTCAGCCGAGGGCGAGTACTTCCTCCCACTCCGCACGCTGGCATTCCCCAGGCGACAGTTCGTTAACCACCTCGTGCGTGTGCAGCATGGACGACAAGAGATGGCAGCGTGAGTGGGAGCGCAAGCTGACCAACCTGAGCTGGGCGGTGGTGCCGTTGGGCGTAGCCGTGACGCTGGGCACCTTCGCCCTCTCTGTGCTCACCGCATCGCCCGAGGAGCGCGCCCTCGACAACTACCACCTCGTCGTCTTCCTCACCGGCACAGCCGCCTTCATCGAACTCCTCTCCGAGCCTCTCTACATATTCACCCTCCGCTTCCTCCTCTATCGCCCGCGGGTAGTCGTCGAGGGAACTGCTGCCTTCCTCCGCTGCGTCGCCACCTTCTTGCTTGTCTTCTTCTATCCTCACCTCGGTACCTTTTCACCTCCCTCCACTCGTCACACGGACCACTCGGCACACACGCTCATTGACCCTAATCTCTGTCTGAACAGGCGCCCTCGCCTTCTCTTTCTCGTGGTTGGTGTACTCGTTGACAATCACGCTGGGCTACTACTCCTATTTCTTCTACTGCATCGCCACCAACAAGCCCCAGCCGCCCGCGAAGCCCAGCCGCCGGGAGAGCGAACCCGACGTGGGTACGGCAGACGCCACGACCCACCGGGACGGCTGCGATGACGACGGCAAGGACGAGAAGGAAACTCGCCTCGCGTTCCCTCTTCGTTCCATCAGCGAGCTCTTTCCTCAGTCTGGACCCACAGGGTACATGGCCGGAGACAGCATTGCTGGTTGGGCTTGCGCTCATTGCTGACGCGCCCCGCACACCAGGTGGGTTGACTGGGACAGGGTGATTCTGCTGCGGCAGTTCTACTGGCAGAGCATCCAAATGTACATTCTCACTGAGGGACAGAAGTACCTTCTCAAGTGGACCCAAACGCTGGAGCACATCGCCATCTTCTCGTTGGTCAACAACCTAGGTACATCGGCTGTGTGTTGCTTCTGCGTGCGCGTGTCTGCGTGCGCTTATCTGGCGTATCGTACGTTGCACGGGCAGGATCGCTTGTGGTGCGATTCGTCTTCATGCCCGTCGAGCAGGTCTGCAACTCGCTCTTCAGCAAGTACTCCGAGCTCGGCCCCAAGAAGACCGCTGCCGTCCTTACCCTCCTCCTCAAATGCCTGCTGCTCATCGGTAAGCTGCAATCATCATCATCGCCACCATCGTGTCGCCTCTTCACTCACTGTCGGCCGACACTTTGACCCCTGCGCCGCAGGTCTGTGTTTCGTGGCGTTCGGGCCCAACTACTCTTTCCTCCTGCTGGACCTCATGTACACCAGCAAGTTCAGCGCCACCGACGCGCCCTTCATTCTCGGTCTCTACTGCTTCTACGTCGCCCTCATGGCCATCAACGGTTCCCGCCCCTTTCCCTGCGTTACGTTATTATTATTCGTAGTAACGCTATCTGCGGCAGGCACGACGGAGGCTTTCACGAGAGCGGTGAGCACTCCAAGCGACATCAAGGTGTACAACTACCTGCTGATCGGCTTCTCGTGCACATACGTCGTCGCGGCCATGAACCTCATCCCCTATTTTGACACGGCTGGCCTCATCCTGGCCGACTGCCTGAGTACGTCATCCCTTCATTCACTCGAGTTACTCCGTCTGACACACATCAATTACACACGCTATTCCGCACACGCCCACACGTCACACAATCGCATGCACAGGTATGTCGCTGCGCATTGCCTACTGTAGTTACTTCATCCGCGAGTTCTTCAGGGAACACAGTAAAACCTTGAAGGGCAAGGAGCGCGAGAATGAGCGCGGCGAATACACCTTCTTCCGCTTCCGCCAGTGTTGTCCCTCCAACAAGGTGCGGCCCATACACCATTGGCAGTCAGCTGGCGCGTGACGTTCCACGCTCACTGCTCTCAACTCACGCGGCCTGCACGCCCCTGCTCGCAGGTGCTGGTTGCGTTCGTGGTGTCGTTCGTGGTGACGCGTCTGTCGGAGATGATCCTCTTCTCGGACAAGCCCCACTACACCCTCCTTCATGCGGCGGCTCACGTGGGCGTCGGCGGCGCATGCCTCCTGTCTGTCCTTCTCACCCTGTACGCTCCAACTGCCCCCTTTTTACACTCGCGCAACACACCACAAGTGCGTACCCTTTCACACGTTGAGAGCAAGCTCACGCGCTAGCGAAATGTGTGTGTGTGTGTGTGTGTGTGTGTGTGTGTGTGTGTGTGTGTGTGTGTGTGTGTGTGTGTGTGTGGTGTGGTGTGTGTGCAGTTTCCTCACCGAACGACGGTTCCTGCAAGACATGCGATCCGTGTGGCGCACCAGAAAGCCCAAGACTTCGTAGGCACCACAAATAAAGAGAAATGCAGAGAAACAATCCGGAAAAAGCAAAAAAAAGAGGTAACAAACAAAAGATGGAGGGGCGGGTGGTGCAGCCAAGCAGCGGCAACACAAATGCAGAGATAGAGCCGGAACACATCCTACTGGGTCCAAAGATAGGCGATGGTTCTTTCGGCACCGTCTACAAGGTAACCCCAACCCCAACCCGAATGCGAAAGGAGGTGACGCGGTTGGTATTGGAACATGCCCCCATACCAGGGCAAGTGCTTCAAGATGGACGTGGCGGTCAAGGTGCCCCGTCTGCAGCGGCTCAATGCCCTCCAGCTGCATGGTCTCCGCACAGAAATCGCCATCATGAGGTACCCCACCCACCGACCCACCAACCACGAGCACCATCCAGCCCGCACCACACAACCCTAACAAAAACGCGCGCGGCACAGTGCCAATCCGCATCCGTGCATCGTGCTGTTCATGGGCGCCTGCACCCAGGAGGGGCAGTTCAGGATCGTCACCGAGGTACGGCACGCACGCGCACAGACGAGGCCGAGGTGTCTGATCCGATGGTGACGTGACGTGCCGTGGAATGGTGTGGTGTGGTGTGGTGCAGTTGCTGGAGGGGGACCTGTACGATCTGATCCACAAGCAAAAGGTCAAGCTCAGTCTGTTCCAGAAGATGAAGCTCGCCAAGGACGCCGCCCTCGGCATGAACTGGCTCCACCACTCCAACCCGCGCATCATCCATCGAGGTACACGTACCACCGCACACTACACCGCACACAACACTGACGACGTGATTGCAAACCACCAGATCTCAAGCTGGCGAATCTGCTGATCTATCGGCAAGGCGACGAGTATCGGGTGAAACTGTGCGTTAGCTGTACTGAGTCGCGATGCCCGAGAGGGTCTAAACGGCTAATGATGGCTTTTCTTTTTGTGGGGCGCGGGGGCAGGTGCGACTTTGGGCTGAGCGCGATCAAGGAGTCGTCGCAGGAGGCCATCCGCGATCTGGGGGCCGTGCGCGGTACGCCCTTGTACATGGCCCCTGAGGTGATGCGCAAGCGCGACTTCAACGAAAAGGCCGACGTCTACAGCTTCGGTATCGTACTCTGGTACGACACACACCGCACACACCGCACACACCTCAGACTCACACGCACAGGCACGCCACCGCACACACACACATCGCACGCGGTGACGTTGGATATCGCCCGCTGTGTCAGGGAGCTGTTGACGGAGCAGAAGCCGTTCGAGCACCACCGCGACTGGAACCAGTTCCTGGTGGCCGTGGGCGACGAGGGCGAGCGTCCCATCATCCCCGAGGCCTCCTGCCCGCCCGCCCTCTTCTCCCTTATCGAGGACTGCTGGCGCAACGACGTATCGCTCCGGTACCTCCCTGTCGACACGACACGCACACGACACGACACGACACGACATGCACACGACACGCACACGACACGACACGACACACACAATAGTCGCTGACGCAACGCTATGGTCGCCAAGGCCGGACTTTGAGGAGATCAACGAGCGGCTGGACGGCATCATCATTGACAGCGCGATCGAGGACGAGGTGGCGCGCACGTTCTGGAAGAACGATGCGAGCCTGCACGAGTACGCCCTCCCGTGGCCCGTGTTCGCGCGCAAGCTGTGGCGATTCCTCGGGCTCGAACTCCCGCACGATCCCGACGACCCGCTGCCCGCCGAAGGCCCCGCAACACAACCAGGGCAGGATAAGTGGTACGCCTGCCCGCACACGCGCGCATCCAGTGCGTACCGTATATATATACACACACACACCACACGCAGGACCCCGCCGCACAAACGAACCGCGGCGGCGGCAGCGGCGCCCGTCGGAGGATCCGAGCAAGGCCGTGTGGGCGCGCCGCCCGTGTACAATCCGCCGCCTTCGGCCGAGGTGGCACAGCTGAGATGTGTCAAAGCTCTCTTTGGTACGTACCACCAACTACACGCACACGGAACGACACGTGCTCCACCGCACACACGGGGACGCACACGCGGCCAGTCATGTTGCTGACAGGGTGGCGGCGGGGCCTATAGTGACGGAGGAGAGCAGGGGCAAAAGGGGGCGGGAGGTGGTGAGCATCGAGTGGTTCAGCAAGATGGTCGAGTGGTTCGCCCCCTTTGAGGC
>CACVKS010001174.1:0-11552 GCA_902749335.1 Acanthamoeba triangularis
GTGGCATGGCGGCGAGGGAGAAACGAACCTGAGGGGCCAGGGGAAGTCGGCCTCTTCGTCGCGAAGGAGGGCGTGGAGCGGGGTGGCGTCCTTGACGTACTCGCAGATGAGGAAGGCCTCGTCGCCGTTCCGCACCATGTCCAGCACGTGCACGAGGTTCGGGTGCGACAGCGACCTTTTTTTGTGTTTTTTTTTGTTCCCCGCCAACGGCGTCAGCTCCACAATTAAATTTAAAAATTAATTAAAAAATAGATAAATAATACAAAAAATAAAATAGTAGGCGGGCAAGGGGGGGCTGAGGAGCGAGTAGTACTTGACTTCGTAGAGCTTCTTCTGGAGGAATCGTTGGACGATGGGGGTGTCGGCGGCGACGAGAGTGGAGTCGAGCTTCTTGATGGCCACGGCGAGTTGGCCGCCGAACCAGCTAGTGCCCTCCTTGATACCCTCCCCCACCGACAAACTGCTGAACTGGATCTCCATCTTCTTCTATTTCCTTCTCGTGAAGCTCTCAGCCCGAGCGGTGGTCAGCGACACCAAATAAGAATAATAAAATTAGTTCTATTGCTATAAAATTAACATAGAATTAATTAAACTATGTCGACCATTACATCGCGAACACCGAACCAGCCATCGAGAGCCGCAGGGTCACCAAAGTGGTGTGCGTCCTCAACCAAAAACGTTGCCGCACCCAACAACAGCGGCCACAAGAGAGGTGGCAGCAAAGCAAGAGACACAAGCCAGAAAACAGGAAACGACATCGAGCACGGCCTGATATATCCGGGCACCGCCGACTTTTCTGGCGCCCAGCCAATGGCACCGCCCCCGTAGAGGCCTCAAAAAGTGCCTCTTTGGCTCGCGTCATTCCTCATTCCTTCTTACGTCTCGCCAAGTCGCCCGGCATCGACCCACCAGCCTCAACCCAGTCGGCCCGCTCCACCGACCATTCACCTCTGCCACCACCACTTTGGCACTTGCCCGCCACCACCCACCACAACCACCCAATAGCTCAGCTTCTGCCGCTCAGCACCAGCAGGGGCATCACCATCATTATCTCTCTCTCTCTTTCCCTCTTCAACGTCCATCGATAAGCAGCTACGCAACAGCACCCAAGCAAGCAGATGGAGATAGAGAGCAGCAACGGGGCGCCCTACAGCGGGTTGGCGGTGTTTGTCAACAACCAGCAGGTGTTTAAGCTGCCCCACGAGGACACCAAGAAGGCCCCACTGCCCGACCTGGCGCTGGCCCCCTCGCGCCTGGACGAGGTCGACCTCTACGGCGGCCTGGAGGCCGTCAAGGAGGGCCTCATGTCGGCCCTCGTCGTGGGTTGCCTGGCCGTGGTCGAGGCCGTCGTCAACGGCTTCGCCCCGCCCTGCCAGAGCAGCAGCAAGAGCCACCGTCGGGACGACGGGGCGGACACGGTGGACGAGAGCTGGATGCCGTCGTGGGGCCTGGGCGACCTCTCCTTTTACAGCGACGAGACCGACTGACGACCCCGGGTAACGATGGCTACGGCCACACCATCACCGCAGAACGAGGCAGAAGCCACAACACAGTTTTGGGGCAGGACTCAGGCAGAGCAGTAGAGGCAATGCTGAGGAATGCAGAGAAGAACATGTACATGTATTTATTTCACACCAATAGGCCAGCATTGAACCTAAAAAAGGGAAGTGGGACCACGCACGTGAGGGAGTGACACGTGATACCCAATTTAAAGCCCAGCGGTCGACGTTTATATTTACAGTGCAACAAGGACCAACCCTCACCTGCACGTGAGGCCGAGGGTCAGCGTAGGGGCGTGAGGGTGCGCTGGTTGAGGGCGGGCTGCAGCTTGCCCTCGACTTCGCCCGACCCTCCCATGTCCACCGCCGCAGTAGCCAGCGCGCAGCTGCCGGGCGTCAATGTCGCCGGCAATGGCAGAGCAGGCTCCGTCGTCGTCTCGCCCGCCTCCGGACGCCTCGTATTCACCACCACCACATCCGCCCATCGTCTCGTCTCATCGTTCTTGTTCTTGTTCTGGTCTTCCTCGTCGTCTGCCTCGTTGTAGCCTTGCTGATGTGGATTGCGGAAGTCGTGGTCGTGTTCGTGGTGGTGAGTCGAGAGTCGGTCGTGCCCCTTCATCTTGATGCGCTGCTCGGTCTCCTCGGAGAGGTGGCGCCTGACGGCCATCCGGCTCACATGACTGCAGTCCTCGCGGCCCTTCCAGTCGTTCTCGCCGCTGCTGCACGCGTGGTAGGTCGGGTGGTGGCCGCTCGTGGTCGCCGCCAGCAGCAGCGGCGTGGCCTCGCCCTTGGTCCACTCGGTCATGACCCCGCCCCGGTTGTTGAGGTGGGGCTGGTTCTCCTCGTCCTCCTCCTCGACCATCACGCCCTCCTCCTCGGCCGCCTCGAGCTGTCGCGATCGCCTCTTCCGCGTGATCGCTGCTACCCAGCTGAACGACACGAACACCGGGATCGACACCTGTACCATACCCATGCGTGTGTCGTGTCATGGGTGTGCCGTGTGTGCCGTGTGTGCCGTGTGTGCCGTGTGACGGTGAGGTACCATGACGACGGCGGTAAGGTAGCTGGCGGAGAGGGCAAGGAGGAGGGAGAGCGGCTGCCCCAGCCCCGCGCCGAAGAGGATGGCGTAGAGGGTGCCGAACACGATGCAGTAGGTGGACGCGCTCAGTCCGCCCAGCATGATCGGCCCAATCGCCCCTGAGCGCACCAACCAACCACGCATCACACGACGTCAGCAGCAACCTTAAGGTGGCTTGCTCAGGGAACCGACGGTTGCCGTACCTGCAGTGACCTTCTCGCCGCGGCTGACCCAGAGGCTGACGAGGCTGACGAGCGCGATGGCGGGAAACCCGGCGCCGATGCCAGCGAGGGCCGGGTCCCACCGAGAGACCAGGACCGCTGCGCCCACGACCAAGGCGGCGAGCGATCCGCGCAGCGCGTACGTCGCGCTCGAGACCGCCCTCTCGCTCCTGGGCACCGGCGCTGCCTTGATACACGCCATGGGCGCACTCAGCTGGTGGTGTGGCACACGACGAGATCGATGACGTCAGGCTGCATTCTTTAGACTTGTCTTCAGGAATGCAGCTGCGGCGTACGGCAAAGTTGCAGAGGAGGCAGCCGCCGCCGACAGCCTGGATGGGCAGGTGGGCCACCCGCTGCAGGGCGCCGATGGCGAAGTAGCAGACGACAGCCCCCGACAGCCAACAGAACAGGGAAACGGCCACCTGCGCAACCATCACGCCGGACACGGGGGGATAGGAGAGTCTTGTCGCGTTAAAACGGACGGCTTCACCACACAGGGCGCGCACACAATCGACATTCGATACAACCATACGCGGCACAGCACGACACACCCCCCATACCCCACCCACTCACGCACGCACGCCCACAACACGCAGCACACACACACACACACACCAATGATCACTGCACACGCGCGAATTTTGATCAATGAAACGGTTCGGGATAGCAAAGCATCGTAAGGTAAAGGGATAAAGGGGTACGGTGATGGACAAGCGGTGGGGCCAGGGCTTGGGCAGCGCGAGGGGCAGGACGCGCCACATCACCAGGCACGTCGACGCCAGGAATCTGAGCGTTGTGTGTTGTGTGTTGTCGTGTTGTCGTGTTGTGTGTGTTGGTTGTGTGCCACGGATGGGTKGTTGGGAGGGCRTACATKCCGACGGGGGAAATCCACATGGCCTGGKTGAGGGCGGCGGCRGACTCGGCCGAGGCGAGGGCGAYGCCGAGGCTGASCGGMACGACSAGGGTGGGCGTCGAACTGACGAARCCGCCMACCAGYCCTCCCTGCTCGCAACCAAAAAAAAAAAAAAAATGAAGGCAAGAGAGGCCTCAGAACCCGCGCGCGCGCGCGCGGGGGGGTGGTGGTCGAGAACGAAACACGAAAATGGAAATGGAGTGCGATGGAGCGCCGCAAAAAGAACGAAGGACCGCAGGATTTGGGAGGAACATAAAGAACGGCGGGGGAGGTGTACCCATGTGGCCACGGTCTTGGTGAGGGCGATGGCGATGAGGCCGGCCAGGAGGGCCGCGCCCGCCACGTCGAGAGCGAACAGGACCGTGGCCGCCAAGGCGACCATCGCTTCCTCCATTCTCTGCTTCTGTATCTCTCTATCTCTCTCTGGTGACCGATCGGTCTCTCTGAGCCTACGGCTCGGGGCTGGCCCGCTGTTGCGACTTCACGACGTGCCGCGTCCTTCGCTTGCTCGCTCTTGGGCCTGTTGGGTCCGAACAAGCCCCAGAGGCCAATACGATAAGGGGGCGCGACGGTACTGGGGCGATGGTGCTGGGGCGATGGTGTGCCGTGATCGGGGCGTGGCGTGGAAGAAGAAATGGCCGAACCACCTGACCTGTTCTCTATTTGGGGGGTCGTGTGGGCGCCCTCACGCCCTCTTCTTTCCTCCTGCTCCACACACCCCTCCCCAAAGTTTTCCACTTCTGGACCGGTTGCCTGCCCTCGTCAACGGCTGATTGGTCCGGTGTTTAAAGTCGGCGAATCCTGACTGGCCAGGTTCTGGAGAACGGATCCCCGTAACCCCTCGCTTTTCCTTGCCTTTTCGCCACCTCCCCGCCTGACGTGCTATCTTGAAGCCGTGAAGTCGCTCTTCTTCTTCTTCATCATCATCGACCCACGGACGGTGATCAGAGGGCGAGGGGGAATGTGCGGAGGAGACCGCTCTTGAGCCCGACGAGCAGGAGGCGGTCGTCGTGCAGGCCCAGGGCGGTGACCTCCTCGGGCGTGCTGGCGCCCGCGTCGCCACCACGCTGTGCGCCCATGTCCATCGAGTCGCGCACGGAGAGGTCATCGAGGTTCCACAGCACCACCAGCCCGTCGCTCCGGCCGCTCACCGCGTATCGCCCGTTGCGCGTGAAGACCATCGACTTGACGTACGCGTCGCCGCGGCCATCACTTGACGACGACGACGAGGAAGAGGAAGAAGAGGAAGAGGAGGAAGTCGATGAGGGCAGGTCGTGCTTCATGGCGAGCAGGCGGCCGTCGAGGGCGTGGAGATAGAAGATGCCCTGTTCGCCGCAGTAGGAGACCACCTTGCCCACGCGCTCGCCCGTGGCGGTGCGGTGGCCGATCACCTTGATGTGGGTGATGGCGCGCAGCGGCCGCGACGACGCCTGCGAACCGCTAGCCGCCTCGGTAACATCGCCGCCGTAGTAGAGCGACGCCATGATGACACCCGTGTCGACGTCAAACACCAGCGCCGTGCCGTCGTTCGATCCCGAAGCGCACACGTTGAGCTGTGCGTCGCGCGTGTCGCGTGACGTGCCGTGAGACCCATTGACGCGTAACAACAATAATACTAAAAATTGAGGTGGTGCAAGTGATTGGGCGCGTTTTTGTACCTCGGCGGAGTAGTCGCAGCAGGTGATGGCGTCGTCGTGGCCCACGAGCGTGAACTTGTAGACGAGGCGAGGCAGCGGCAGCTCCTTGCCCGCAAAAATGCTCGAGAAGAGGCCCTGTGCCCGCGGAGAGGCCGCACGATCGTCAGTTTCGGCCACGCGCACCAACCAGTTATCGCCGTGTGCTGTACCTGTTGCTTCGTTTCGGGCGGCTGAATGTTCCACAGAATGAGCGTAGCGTCCTTTGCGCCCGTCAACAGCGTGTGGCCGTCCGCGGAGAGCGACAGGCAGGTCACCACGTCTCTGTGTGACCAGTACCACTGGTGAGGCAATGCCTCGCACACGCAGCACGCAGCACGCAGCACGCAGCACGTGCGAAGTACCGGTGTCGGATGAAGCGAAGGGCGGCCGAGCCATCCTCCATGTTGCCCACCACCACGCTGTTGTCCCAGTTGGCACCTACACGCACGCGCATATGTCACATGCGGTCGGCGTCTCCGTTGTTCTCTCAGAGAACACCGGAGGCGGCAAAAGGCGCGGGTACAAAGGCGTACCGTGGATGATGGCCAAGCTGCGCTCGCCGATGGGGAGGAAGGCGATGGGCGGCGTCGCGAAGGCGGTGGCGGAGAGCGCGGGCGCACCGAGCTGGGGCATCATCATGAGGTGCGAGTAGTAGTGGTGGCCCCGCGACGCGTTGCGGTCCGGCAGCAGCGTGTAGTCCGTCCGGCTCGCCGTCGACTGCGGCGCGTTGGGCTTGCGCCTTTGACCGTCGCCCTCCTGAATCGGGTGGAGCGACGCGGCGAAGTCGTCGTAGAGCAGGTTGACGTGGCCCGCTCGCTCCCACACGAATATGTGGGTGATCTCCGGCCCACGCTTGCGCAGCGGGCCGCCCTGCTGCGCCGCCTTGGCCGCCGGCTGGGCGGCGACAATCGACGGACCCTCCTGCCGAGGGAGATAGGCCGAGTTGCGGGCGGAGAGGAGGATGGCCGGCGGGAGGTCGAGCGTGGTGCCGGTCGGGTTGACGGCCGGCGGGACGGGGATCTCGTAGGGCACGTAGGGCCGCCACTCTTCGGATGTCTCGAGGGCGCGCTCGCCCTGGAAGAGCGAGGTGAGCTCGGCCCAGCGGGCCTCCATGCTCTCCCAGGCGCGGCGCAGCGCGGTCTCGTAGTCCTCGCGGTGCTTGTGCTCCTCGTCCCGCCACCGGGCGACATTATCGTCCAGCAGCTGGCCGAACTCGAGCCGGAGCTGCGCCTCGAGGCTCGTCTTGGCCTGCATCTCCGCCAGCACCTTGACCTCGATGTCCCTGCATGCCGCCGGATAGTGTATCGCGTGTGCGTTGTGTTATAGGTGCGTGTTGTAAGTGTGTGTGTGGGGGGGTAGTGTGAGGTGAGGTCAGCCGGCCAGGACCAGTGGTGGGACGTACTGAAGCATCTTGCGGAGGTTTTCAGCGAGCTGGGTGATGCCAGCGTGCTCGTGAGCGATGGCCGCGCCCATGGGGCCAATCAACAAGAACTCTACAATGGTGTGTGCGTGTGTGTAGTGGTGTCAGCAGACCGCGAAGGGTAGTCAAAGCCAGAAGGGTGGACAAGGTGCCTGAGGAGCCAGATGCGAGGCCTTGCATGAAGTAGGGCAGCAGGCTCTCGTCGTCCAGCTGCTCCAACACCTGCTTGCTCTGCTCGATCATCTGCTGCGCTCGGGCCTGCTCGGGGTCCAGCTGTTGCTGCTGCTGCTCGTCGAGTTCGGCCGACGTGAACCCAAGGCACCGGTGCTTGAGGTCGATCAGCAGACTCTTGAACAGCGGGAGGATGATCTTGGCTCCGCGGCCTCCGCTGTTCTCGTGCGAGTGCTTCATCGCCCGGAAGAGGAACCCAATCACGAAATACCTGTGTCGTTGGTCGTGTGCCGGGGTAGTGTTGGCGAAAAGAGAGAATAGAGCGGAGGTGGTTTGTTGGCATGGCGTACCTGGCCAAAATGCCCTGCAGCGGGTTGAGATCATACTGCGATTCCGCACCCACGAACCGCCAGCCCAGCCGCTCGATGCAGCCCTGGTAGATCTGCTCGGTCTCTTGCGTGCGCTGAGATGTCACCACCACGGCCAACGGTGTAAGCCACCAGGTGGTCCGACAAGTACTACACACAACTCGGACATTGCGCGCGTGTGTGTGCGTGTGTGTGCGCGCGCCATACTGTGTAGAGGTCGTGTCGCTTGAGGGCGAGATAGTCGGCGGTGGCGGTGAGAATGGCATCCTGCGCGTCGGGGGACAAGCCACGGCCGGACGCCACCTCGTTTCGCACGATCGATTCCAGGCTCTCGAGCGAGCCAACGCCGATCGTCTCCTTCTCGTTGATCAACGAGCTGCGCCCCCCCCCCCAACAATCCATTTCACTCAATCGACCATCGCGTTGCAGAACCTCAAGGTTGGCGTGGTCATACCAGTCGGCCTCGTGCAGGGTGGTGAGCGAAAGGCGCACGGCGAACCGCTCGTTGAAGGCCTGGAGCTTCTTATGTATCTTCTCCACACTCGGGTTGGGCGTGGCTCCGTAGCCGCTCTTTGCCAAACGCAAAAAAGTCAATAAAAATTAAAAATTAAATGAATAAGAGTGGGTGGTGAGTGAAGGTTCGGTCGAGACTGAAAAAAGTGATCACAAGAGGGAGAAGTACCCGCCACTGGTCGATTTTCTGGGTAAAGGCATCGATCAGCTTGAGCGTCTCTTGGCCGAATCGGAGATCTTCCCATTGGCCGTCTTCGTTGTAGTGCAACGCCTGAAAGAACGGGTCACTAGCAACAGACACCAAGAATACCTCCTGGTGAGCAGTGTGGCGCGCGTGTGCCGTGTGCCGTGTGCCGCATTGGGGGGGGGGACGCGGGTACATCTGCTGAGGTAGGGGAACGGCAGAAGGCGAGGGCGAGTAGAAGATGTACTCCTCCACCAGCTTGAGCCACGTGAGCCAGTTCGTCGCACGCACGACCGACGCAACCTCCTCCGCTTCCTTCTCCTTGTCTGTCGTCCCTCGCACGCGCGGCACGTAAGCTGACACGAGCACACTCTAACACGAATGGGCGGGGTAGCAGGTACGGAAGGTCAGCTGGCGCTCTCGCCTCTCCTTCTCGCGCTCGAGATCGCGCCTGGTGGCCTCCTGCTGGTGGTGCGCCGTACGCGGTAGCGAGTGGGTGGCGCTGGTCGAGCGGCCGGGCCGAGCTCCGGGCCGCGGGGGCAGCGGCGGCGTGCCGCTGGCCTCGCCGCCACCGGCCCCCAGCAGCGCGAACTCGCCGGCGATGTCCGCGACGCCAGGGGGAGCGGAGGAGGCGAGCGAGTTCAGCAGCGCCTGCGGGTCGAACGCGCGGACGGCGTGGGCCGTGAGCGAGAGCAGCCGCTTGTGTAGGTGGCCGCAGAAGTTGGTCCAGTCGAAGAATCCGCCCTTCTCGCCAAAGTATTTACACAGGGACTGCGTCTCGCGCAGGTGGCTCTTGGCCTGCCGGGCCGCGGCGGCGGCCGATGACGGCGATGAGGGGGAGGACGACGAGAGCGAGGTGGCGGAGATGGCGTGGTTGAGGAGGGTGACGAAAAAGTCGAGGATCTGGGGGAAGAGGGCGTTGTTCTTGCCCAGCAGGCCGAAGAGCCAGGCCTTCCACTGCCACGTGCCGATGTTTCGGGTGTGGGTCGCGCCGCCGGCCGGGCCGATGAGCGACGACTCGAGGAAGTCGGCGCGGTTGCGCTGCGACTGGACCAGCAGGAAGAGGAAGTCGCGCAAGAGAGCCGTGTGAAGTTCGGGGTCGGAGTGGCCGCCCTCGACCACCAGCTCGAAGATGATTGGGATAACGCCCGCGTTCTTGAAATGGCCGTTCTCCCCGCCGGCGTTCTTGTTGAGGGTGGCGCCGGCCGCCTTCTTGGGCGGCAGTGGCGGCAGCGGCGAGTAGGGCGACGCCGGGGCGGCCCCGCCAGGGTGGTCGCCGCCGAAGGGCGATGATGTGTGGCGCGGGGAGAAGGACGGGCGCACGGGGGAGAAGCTCGGGGGCGACGATATGGCCTCGTAGGCCGTCTCGCTGCCCAGCAGCAGCGACATCAACGCCGCATAGATCGTGGGAGTCATGGGCGAGCTCTGCACGTACATACAGTTGATTGCATTGAATAATCAATTACCAACAACGCAGCGGGGGAGGCCGACAGCTGCGAGCTTACCTGCAAGTGGGCCTTGATGGTGGCGAGCTGCGAGGGGTCCAGATGCAGGGTGCGCCCCGAGAGAAGATGTAATTTCTGTACGCGAGAGAGCGAGAGCGAGAGAGAGCGCACGCGCGCGTCAGCATACGGATGTGCGTGGGGGTCATTGATGCGCATGTAGCTTACCTTGTCCTCGTTCAGGCAGTTGAGCATGTCACCGAGTACGCGGAGAATCCACACCCGCACGGCTTCGTCCTCCGTGCACTTCAGGAGCCCGATGAAAGCGTTCAGACCTCTGCGGCACCACCCGCACGCATCCCCGCTGTCAGACGGTGGCCCACAGGGATCGGGGGTTACCACCAACATACGATTTGCCGGTAGCTTGCATGAGGCAGTGCGCGATCTGCCCGCCATACGCGAAGCCATCGTCGTTGCTCTCGGCCGGATGCTTGTCATTGCGCCCATGTGCCGCGGGTCCCGCACTCTGTATGATCACGTTGATGTCGCTCAGCTTGGCCGTGTTCTTGCGAAGCAGCGACGACAGCAGCGGCAGCAGCTCGAGCAGCTGCAGCGGGTCCTGCTCCGCGATCGACTGAATATAGGTGAAGATGCTCCTCACGTCCTCCAGCATCTGCTCGTCGCCCCGCCCGCCCATTTCGTCAGCGGTCATGCCAAGAATGCGCAAACTGCCGCATTTGCGGTGCGCACACGTGTGCGGTGAGTGCGTTACCTCGCTGGACTGAAGGGCGGGCGCCTCGCGTGTCTGGATGAACACCTGAATCCAGGACAGCAACCGCTGGCGCAAGCCTGGGAAGAGCGTGTGAGCGGTGAGTTTGTTGAGGAATGCACGGGAGGCGATTGAATTGCGTTTGGTGGATTCACCTTTGACTTCGTCGGCGGAGAGTCGCCTTCTCTTACGGAGGTGCCGGGGCGTGGGGGTGCCGCCATCACCGGGCGGCGACCTATCGAGGTAGCCGCGTCCGGGTCGGTCGGCATACCAGTAGTAGCTGCGCAGGATGTCCAACACGCCCTTGATGCCTATCAACTTCTTGTAATGCTGCACCAACCAACCATCTGCGTCAGGCCACGCGAACACACACACGTGCTTAACAGGCGTGTAGAGAGGAGACAAAACCTGAGGCTGCTGCACGACGTGCGTCGTAACGAGGTCGAGCAGCGCGTGTTGGGTGAAGCTGCTGGTGTAGATCCAAATATCGAAGTTGAGGTAGATGCGCTTGAACATTTCGTCGCTCACCTGGCCGACCTTGGCCACGGCCTGCGTGAGCGTGTAGAGGGCGTCGAGTGCCTTCTGCTGCGGGGCGTTCCACACGCTCGGCGAGATGCGACTCAACACCGCGGCGAGCTTGGTGAAGCCCTCGTGCGACAGCAGCTCACGCTCGGCATTTTTGAGGTCCTCCCTGGAGAGCGCGCGGGGGTCAGCCAGCACCGGTGAGTTGGCCAGTCCGACGTAGGCAATGGACTGCAGAGAGCACTATGGCGTACCTCAATACGCGGCCAAGCAAGCCGATCACATCGAGGAAACACTCGATCGTTATCTGGTCCCTCGACGTTAGCGGAATGCAACGCATTGCTATTACAGCGTAATGATATATACGGCGTGCGTGGTGTAGGTACCTGCAAGTTGGCCTGCTGCGCGGGGTCCATCTTCGAGGGCGCAGTGGCTGCCGAAGAGGCGGAGGACGTGCAGAGCTTGTACAAGAGCATCAGCACAAACGGAACCCCCTTGAGGACGTGGTTCAGCCCCTGCTGCAGTGCGATATGGAACGGGCCGACGCTGGTGCCCGGCATCGCCTCCGCTCTGTCGCGCAAGTTACATCCGTTGAGGTAAGCGGACGACACTAGTGACGGTCACGGGGAGAGGTAAGACGTTTACCGCTTCTGCGCGCGGGAAGGCACCTCGGCGGATGGCACCGGTCGGAGCGATGGCAGCACTTCAAGGTACGCATTCTTGCCAGCGGTTGCGCGAGGCGCGTAGCCGATGAAGACTTTAGAGGCCAGCTC
>CACVKS010001175.1:0-11551 GCA_902749335.1 Acanthamoeba triangularis
TCTCATCTGCCTCCTCGAGTTCGTCTTCTGGGCCTACTGCACCGTGTCGGCTGCCGGTGCCGCCGAGGAGATGTACATGGTCAAGGGCATCGAAACCTTCAAGAACGTCGATGGCCACGACGACGCGGCCAGGCTGGGCAGCGCCCAGGAGGCGGCCAGCCTCGTCGAGCGCACCTCCAACGAGAACAACCTCAAGGAGGCCGACATCCACCACCACGGCCTCGGCCTCTTCGCCAACACGGCCATCGATGGCCACAACGGCGTCGGGCGTCTGGGCGTGTGGATCGCCGTCGCGGTCGGCCTGCTCGGCTTCAAGTGGCTCTTCCCCCACTACGTCAAGAAGGCTCAGGAGCTCATGGCCCATCCCTATGAATTCTACCAGATGCTCAAATTCAAATTCTTCTACAAGGTACGCCGACCCCTCTTCCCTTCTTTTACTCCTCTTCCCGTCCCGCTCCATCTATACCTTGTCATTCATCCCATCTTCGATGCACGTGTGGTGCCTCGTGTGTTATTGTTTGTTATTATTATTTTTATTATTGTTATTATTTTTGGTTTTGGTTTGGAGCGTTGCAGGCTCACCGGCCTTCCAAAATTAGGCCAACAAAAACTTAAATATTTCAAATTACTATCTATTGAACTCGTCCGCTCGTTGCTGTGCGACGTTGCCCCTCGGGGTTGAAGCTTCCCTCTCACGTGTGTGATGCTGTGGTGTGTGGTTGGGTTCTTTCGGTTGCAGGTCCCCGATTTCCCCAAGAACTTGTCCGAAGCCGACATTTACAGCTACAAGAAGCTGGTGAAGGTCTCCCGCTCCTTCGCCGCCGTCATCGCCGAACTGCCCGAGGACCTCAGAAGACCCGTACGCGCCCTGCCCCGAGGCCTTTTCCGTTTCCCCTCCACTTATGCCTCGAGCACTGCACTAACACTGCACCATACGTTGTCCGTGCTGATCAGATTGCCAATTTCTACCTGGTATTGCGCGGACTGGACACCGTCGAGGACGATATGTCTATTCCTCTGGAGAAGAAGGTGCGTTGCCGCCTTCAACTGCCTTCCACCGTGTACCATGTGCTGGGCCATAATGGTCCCGATGACGGTGACTCACCACCGCCCACTCGCCCCTGTCTTATCACAGATGCCCGAGCTGAGGAGCTTTTACAAGCACCTCTATGAGAAGGGCTGGAACGTGAGCGGTTATGGCGACAACGCGGACGAGAGAGATCTCTTGGAAAGGTTCCACTACGTCGTCGACGTCTTCCTCGACCTCAAGCCCGCGTACGGCACCTCGCCTCTCCGAAGCCTTCGCTTTCACTTTGGTTCTTTTGTGTCCGATGTTCGTCGCGTCTAACTCCTATTACACCCAAAACTCCAATGCGCAGTTATCAGCAGGTGATTGCGGACATCACCCGCAGGATGGGCGAGGGCATGGCCAAGTATGCCGGCGAGAAGACCGTCGTCACGCTTGAGGACTACAACGAGTACTGCCACTACGTCGCCGGCCTCGTCGGCATCGGCCTCAGCCAGATGTTCGCCGCCTCCGGCCTCGAATGTACGCTCTCCCTCCCAAGGGTGCCGCCCTTGTTTCACAGCGCCAGGTCAGCGTCCGCTGTGGTCCGTTGAGCTGACGTCATCTTTTTGCTTTTGCTTTTGTTTTTTTTCCTCTATTTGCAGCGGAGAAGTTCGGTCAGATGGACGAGCTGGCCAACAGCATGGGTCTCTTCTTGCAGAAGACCAACATCACCAGGGACTATCTGGAGGACGTCACCGCCGTCAACCCTCGCATCTTCTACCCAAAAGATATTTGGTACGCGTTCTGTCGCGAGTGTTGTGTGTCATGTGTCGTGTGTGCGGCCGCACTCACCTTTTTTTTGGACTACTGTAGGGGCAAGTACGCGAAGAACATCGGTGACCTGAAGGAGCCCGAGAACAAGGAGAAGGCGCTGCAGTGCCTGAATGAAATGGTCACCAACGCGATGGCCCACATCAACGACTGCCTGGACTACATGATGCTCCTGACCCACCCCAACGTGTTCAAGTTCTGCGGCCTCCCGCAGGCCATGGCCATCGCCACGCTGGCGCGCATCTACAACAACTACGACGTGTTCAAGAGCGAGGTCAAGATCAGGAAGGGAGAGGCCGTCCAGATCATGATGTACGGCGGCAACTACGAGACCATCATCAGCTACTTCGTCCAGTACATCAAGGAGGTTCGTCCGCGTCTACTTTCTTTGGCATGTGCATGTCGTGTGCGCGCAATCGTTGAGGCTGACGCACAACCTTTCTTCGTTGCGTTGTGTGTGCAGTTGGAGGACAAGATCCCCGAGAGTGACCCGAACGCCGAGAAGATGAGGCACTACATCGCCGTGGCGAGGGCGAGGATCGCCAAGGGCAGGGGAAGGCAGCAGTAGAGTTGCCCGGGCCGCCCCGCTCCCCCGCGCATCTGTAAAACGACCCGACCAACGCCACCAAGCAGCACGCGTGCGCCAGAAGGGCAATGGGCGAACAGAGAGATGGGCGTAGCAGCTGTTTTATTTGCCTCATGGTGAAGGCCACCAACAACAACGATTTGCTCCTCCAGCGCGGCCGAGTTGTCTTTGTACCTGTTACTACTCGAAGGTGATGTTCCAGCGGAAGGCGAACCACTGCTTGTGCACCGAGCTCTGCACGGCCTGCGACCAGAACTTGACCTGCTTGGCCACGCGGGTGACGTAGGTGTAGTCGAACACGACTGGCTCAAAGTCGCGGCAGAGCATCGGCTTGCCCAGCGAGTAGCGGCCGCCGTGGTTATCGATGACCGGGTTGACCCCCAGGCCGGTGTCCATCGTGATGTCGCCGTTGGAGCGGGTGATGGTGAAGCTGTTGGTCGCCCGGGGGTAGCCCTTGGCGTCGAGCTTGGCCAGCAGCTGGTCGATGACGCCCTGCTCTACCGCGGTGTCGCCCAGGTCGACGTCGCGGGTGATGTTGTAGAAGAAGTCCCGCAGCTCCTTGAACTGGGCGCGCTCCTGGTCGAAGCTTGCCAGGCTGTCGAAGGCCGGCTGGGACGGGTCCCACTGGCTGTCCTGGCAGAAGAACAGCGTCGCCTGCGCCGAGCTCACCGCAAACAACGTGAGCACCACCCACGCAAATGCAAGCGTCATCTTCATCTGTATCTTTCTTTTGTTTTACAAGAAACACAAAAGAAAATATTGGAGAAATATAAAATTAATTGGTTTTTTAATGCTTATTAATTGTACAAAAAGGGCGAAGAGGGGGTTTAGGCGAGTTCATCGGTTGCGGGGGAGCCGAGGGCCGAGTTGAAGTACTGTACCACCTCCTCCATGGTCGGGCGCTTCTTGGGTTTGCCCTTCCAGCAGCGCATCATCACGTCCTTGTAGTCGGCGGGGCAGTCGGCGGGCACCTGGGGCCGCTTGCCCTCGAGCACGTCCAGCGTCACGCCCATGAAGTTGCGCCCCGCGTACGGCTGCTTCCTCGTCGCCATCTCCCACATGATGATCCCGAAGCTGTACACGTCCGCCAGCTCCGAGTAGTGCTCCCCGCGGATCACCTCCGGTGCCGTCCACGCCGGTGTGCCGCACCGCGTCATCGTGGCGTTGTCCTCCTTGATGCGAGCGAAGCCGAAGTCGGCCACCTTGACGTTCCACGACTCGTCCACCAGCAGGTTCGACGTCTTGAGGTCGCGGTGCACGATGCACGGCTCGAGTGTGTGCAGGTAGTGCACCCCGCGCGCCGCGTCCCTCAGCATGCGGAGGCGCTGCTGCCACGGGAGCTTGATGGTCGAGTTGCCAATCAGGGCCTTGAGGGAGCCCTGCTTGACCCACTCGGTGACCAGGCACAGGTTGGGCATGCGCAGGCACGCCCCGATGAACAGCACGATGTTCGGATGCCGCATCTCCGACAGGCACGCCACCTCGGCCCTGAACTCCAGCAGGTGCCGCTCGTCCAGCTTCTGCTTGATGAACCGCTTCACTGCCACGTCGACGCCCTTCCACGTGCCCTTGAACACCACGCCGTACGAGCCCGTGCCGATCTGGTCGCCGATCTGGATGTCCTCGTACTTGATGACCCACCGCACCAGGTTGGCGCCGGTGAGGAAGGCGTCCTCGCCGGTGCCGCTGGCCAGCTTCTCCAGGTCCATCGACGTGTCGCTCCGGCCACTGAGCCCGGCCAGCTTCGACGAGTGGTCCTTGCCGGTGCCGCTGGTCGAGTCGGTGTTCTCCTCCTGCGCCGTGCCAAAGTTGCCGAAGTAGCGCGGCTCGAGCTCGGTTACCTTCATCTCGTAGATTTCCGACTGGCCCTGCTCGTGCCCGAGGTCCATGGAGCCCAGGCGCAGGAAGCGGTTCTTCTCCTTGGCCAGGTCGGTGTTGCGCAGCTTGGCGTAGACATCGCCCGAGAGGAGGACCTGGCCGCCCTGGGCCAGCACCGTCACCTTGGCTGCGGCCACCACCGGCGGCCCCAGGTACTCCACCCGCCGCGACATCGGGTCCCGCCGCAGCTTGGGCACTCCCACGTGCACGCCCATCCGCACCCGCAGCCCGCGGAACACGAGGCGGTCGTCGACGCCACCGATCTCCTCGGCCACGTCGGCCTGCGACAGCAGCTCCTGCGGCCAGTCGATGTGGAGCAGCTTACGCTGGGCCTCGCCGCACCAGGCGAGCGCGTCGAGGATGCTGGAGAAGGCCATGCAGAAGGAGCCCTCGCCGACGATCTTCTCCTTGAGGAAGACGGCCTCGTAGCCCCGGTGCTTGGCCAGCAGCGAGCGCAGCGTGTCGTTGTGGAGCAGCGTGGCGTCGCGCATGGCGTTGGGGCACGCCGACCAGAGCGATGCCGCCTTGGCGATATCGGTGAACACCAGCGCCACCTCGCCCTCCGGCGGCCGCACGCCGCCCACGTGATCGATCGCAGCCGTGCGTCCGCCCACGCCGTCCGACGACATGCTGCTCGATGATCCCACGCCCGAAGAACTGCTCGTCGCTGTGTGTGTGTGTCGTGTCGTGTGTCATGTCAGCACACAGAACACACACACACGAGCAATCGCGAGACCAGCAAGGTGCGCGTACCGGAGCCGCTCGGTCGCATCTTGGACGAGGTGAACGAGGAGGACGACGAGCTGTTGCCGTCGTCGACCATGGCCGACAGGCGGGTCATGACCTCGAGGAAGGTCGGGCGCACGGTCGGGTCGCGGTGCCAGCAGTCCGTGATCAGCTTCTCGTAGTCCGGGTCGACGTTGTCCGAGGGCATGCTCGGGCGGGCGTCGTCCCTGATCACCGCGACGGCGATCGCTGCCGGGGTGAGGCCGGCGTAGGGCTGCTCGCGCGTGAGCAGCTCCCAGAGAATGATGCCAAAGGCGTAGATGTCGGCCAGCACGTAATCGACGTCGGACTCCTCGGCCAGGATCTCGGGGGCCATCCAGTGGATGCTGCCCTGCTGCTGCTGCTGGGCGTCCTTCTTGAGGTCGCCCTTGAAGCAGGTGAGGCCGAAGTCGCTCACCTTCAAGTTCCACTTGGCGTCGAGCAGCAGGTTGAGCGACTTGAGGTCGCGGTGCACGATGCCCGACGAGTGGAGGAAGTGCATGCCCTTGGCCGCCTGCAGCGCCAGCCGCACCTTGAGCGGCAGCGGAATGTCGGGAATCAACTCGTTATGAACCAACTGCACGCAACGAAATGTTGTGGCGATCAGTCGACAGTYGAAACTGTGGAGTTGGATTAGTGAGGTGAGGGGGTTGGGGCAGAGCGTACGTCGTAGAGGGAGCCGAGGGCCATGAACTCCATGACGATGCACATGCGCGGCGGCCGCGTGCACGCCGCCATGAAGAGCACCACGTTGGGATGCCGCAACGCCGTCATCACCTCCACCTCTGCGGCGAAACTGCGCTGCATGTCCTTCGAGATGGACCGCTCCTCGGCAGCGATGACCTTGACGGCGACCTCGGTTCCCTTCCACATGGCGCGGTACACCTCGCCGTACCTGATCGTAGGCAAAAGGTCAGCAAGAGCGAAAACGAAAAGAACGAAAACGAAAAGCGACGAGGCGGGGAGTTGGGTACCCTCCGGCACCGAGGATGTCGCCCATCTCGAGCTCTTCCACTTCGATCTCCCAGTCCTGGCGGCCGTGACCGCGCGACCGGCCGAGCAGCCAGCAGCCGACGCCAAGCGCGACGGCGGCGATCACCAGCAGGAGGAATACGGGGATGGCCGACCCGAGCACGGCGCCGAGGATGGTGCCCAGCGGCGTGCTGCTGTCGGACTTGACGTTCTCGCAGAACTCGCCCGAGCGGTTGCTGTTGCACACGCACGAGCCCTGGACGCAGGTGCCCATGTCGAAGCAGACCGTGCCCTCGTAGATGCACCCGGCAAGCGAGAAGGCCTGGGCGCCGCTCGAGGTCACGCTCGCCAGCTGATCGAGCAGCGTGGCCTTGGCCGGCTGAGCAAGCGACGCCACCACCATGTTGGCCCTGAAGCACCACCTTTTGGGTCAGACCCGAGCATGCGCACACACCACACGCACGCACACACGCCAGCTGAGTTGCGATGGGCGTACGAGCGGGCGATCTGGGCGGCGCTGGAGTCGGTCTGGCTCCAGTAGATCCAGTCGACCAGGGCCTGCGCCTTGGCGTAGTCGGGCATGGTCTTCGTGCGGACCATGAAGGCGTTGAAGGTCACCATCGGGTAGCTGTCGGCGCCTTCGGCCAGCATGATGTAGAGATCGGTCGACGCGCCCTTGTGGTTGGTGATGGCCGACACGATGGTCGTCTCGTTGGGGTAGACCAAGTTGCCCGCGGCGTTGGGCAGCTGCACAAAGTTGAGCGTCGGCGCGCCGTTGAGCGTCCAGAAGTGCACCCACGCCGCGAAGATGTTGGGCGTGCTCAGCAGCAGGTTCTGCATGCTCCCCAGGCCAGCGATGCCACGCGTACGCGCCGGCTCCTGGACTACCACCGGGAATGTGGGCAGGGACACCGGGCCGACCTGGTACCGATGCGACACGGAATGCGTGGAATGTTAGTACGGCGCGATGCCTTGCATGCCAGCTGTGGTGGTTGGCCAACGGTACCGTCTGGTTGAACTCGGGCACCATGGCGCTGAGGGCCTGCATGGAGGCCTGGACGGACGTCTGGGCGGAGGTGATGTAGGCCACGATGATGTCGGCTGCCGGGAGCAGGCTGGCCACGCCAGGGTTGAGGTCCAGGATGCGCTGGTCATTCCACGTCTTGACCTGTGTGCGTTGCGGGGCGAGTCAAGATGAGTTTGGCGTGTGACGATGCGTGCCCGGCAACCAATAGGGTGATGGGAAGTGACAGTTTTGACCAATCGGCCCCCAGGGCAGAATTAGGTAAGCGGCGGTGGGGCACACCTTGTTGAGGTAAATGTCTGACACCAGCTCCCAGGAGAACACCAGCGGAGGGTAGCCCACCAATGCCGGGATCTAGAGGTCATCATGACGCGACAGGTCGTGTGGTGAGCATCGCAGGGACACACACACACGCCACCAACACACACATGAGCACACACGCACGTACGTTGTAGGTCCAGGTGTAGGCGTGGGCGCAGGTCTTGACAGCGACGACGTCGGGCATGGGCTCGAGGGTGGTGGGGCTGAGGGGCACGACCGTGGAGCCGAAGTCGATGTCGCCCGACTGCATGTACTTGGTAGCGGTGAGCGCGTCGCCGGCGTAGTACTTGAGCCGCAGGCTGCTGTCGGTGTACTCGGACACCCACGAGCTGTAGACCGGCAGCGGGCCGCCCAGGCCGATAACGTAGGCCGACGTGATGGCCCGGAGGCCGTCGCAGGTGATGGAGCCCAGGGTGTCGATCAAGGTGCGCCGGTAGGCAATATCCAGGGCCACGTAGCTCGCGCTCTGGGCCAGCGTGACGGCGTAGTCGTTGACCTGGGTCCAGGCCAGGTAGTCCAGCATGTCCCGCATCTTGGGGCAGTTGCGCGACGTATTGACCGTCTTGTAGAACGTCGCGACCGAGCTCAGGAAGGCCAGCGGGTAGCTGCCGTTGCCGCCGCCGCTGATGTCGGCCACGAACACGCGGCTGAAGACCGACGCGCGGAAGTAGGCCATGGCCGTTTGCACGGTCGCGGCGGTCGCCGCCACCGTGGTCCCGTTGGCGTCCTTCATCGCCGCGACCTTGATGCCGCTCTGGCTCTTGAGCGTGAAGTAGCCCAGCGCGTACGCCGTCCCGTTCACGTAGCTCTGGCGGTCGGCCACCACGTCGCTGCTGTAGCCGGTGCCATTGAGTATACCGTACAGGGTGCCGTCGCTGGCCGCCAGGGCCGCCGCGAAGACCGGGTCGTGCGCGAGAGCCTTGATAAAGGCTGCGGTGACGTCGGCGTCCAGCACGTCGGCCGTGCGCTTGTAGACGAGCCCGATCTGGTTGCCGGGCAGCCGGGCCGCGAGGGTCGGATTGAGCGCGGCGATGGCCGAGTCGTTCCAGACGGTGATCTGGCCGGCGTAGATGCGGGCCAGCGTGGTGACGTCGAGCACCAGGGTCTCGTTGGCGTAGAGCTCCGGCAGGTTGTAGCCGATGATGATGGCGTTGGCCGTGAGCGGCAGCTGCACGAACGAACCGCCGTAGGTCGCCGACAGCCTGGTGGTGTTGAAGATTACGGCCTCGGTCATGACAAAGTCCACCGATCCGGCCGCGTACTTGGTCAACGCCGTCGTCACGTTGGCCGTTGTCGAGAACGACACGTCCAAGTCGTCCCTGGATTGCACCACACATCCGAAGAACGCGAACAGTGAATTGATTGATTTGCCCCCTTACCACCGGTAACGAACACCAGGTACTTTTCTTGAATCGCCCGCACATAAGAAAACAGATAAAAAGACAATTAATTAATTTAACACCACGTAACCGGTAACTAATCATATAAGTATAAATAACTAAAGTCAACTCGAAATTCGAGAGGTGCCGACCAAAAGCCGCGGCGGTACACCGACTGGGGGAGGTCAAGCACACAAGCGCGGGAAAGAAAAAGATTGGGTTCAACGGCTCTCTCGGCTGGGAGGGCTAAACGCACCTGACGTAGTGGTAGGCCGTTTGCCACGACGATGCCAGGGGGCTGAGGCCCGACGTACCGGCCGCGGTGATGGCGTGCGATGGCGTAACCAGCGCCAACATGGCCGTGGTGACAAACAGGACCGCCACCATCATCTTCAAGCTGGCCCAAGGCGCCCTTCCTCGTTGCTGGGACCCCATCTTAATGTACTCGAGTAGGGGTGAGAGAAGGGCGGCTGTGTGTTTGGGCAGGGTATGTCTGGCACCGAGAGGCTGGGGGGCACCACGGGCTGTTCAGTGGCGGTGTGGTGCAAGCGAGGTGGTTACGAAAGACTGTCGCGGCACTCGCCCCCCAGCACAAAAACCGAACGACAGATTGGACGACCACATTCCGTTAATGCCCGGAGTTGAACAACGTTCGTCAGATTGCAGGAATAAGTACCTGCTCAACGGTGGTACCGAATCCCGCTGTGACCACGCACGACTGACGGATGACGGATGACGGACAGATCATCGCCCGGGCGACCCAGAGGACGGTCACTTCGAGACGGCCCCGCTGAAGCCACCGCACACTGCGGGCCCGATTGAGCTCTGCTCGCTTGCCGCTGGGAGACAGCCGAGCCGGTAGTCCGCCAACCGCCAGGCGAAGGAAAGGCCACACAGGTGGGCCACCGTTTCTTTCTGCCCGAGGTATTAGACCCCTTGCCCGCTGCGCGAAGCCGAGCAGCCGCACTGACCTGGCAGCGCGGTCCCAGTACCGCAACGATCTCTGGTGTCACGCAGAGAGTCATTTTAAGAACCAGCGCGCCTTACCGGTTGGGCGGCGACGAAGCGAGCACCGGCCACTGGTAGCCGTTGGTGGCGATGGCGCCTCGGTCATCGGCTGCCTGGGCCATGCGCTGTTGTTCGAGAACATGTCCCCTGGGTGCGTACAAGGAAAAGGAGATAACAAAATCGCCAATTGGTCTGGCCTTCCTGCAAGCAGCCCCTGTTTGGGGGCCAGGACGCTGAGACCAGTACCGAACGTGGGACCCGGTCGCATCACCCCTGGTTGTGCGCCAGGTCGGACCACAAGCCGAGGAGCTTGCCAAAGCCGATGAAGTTGAGCTCGGTCCCCTGCACCTCGCACAGAGCTGCCACCTCTTCCGGTTGGAGCGGACCCGCCGGCCCAGACGCCGGCCCATTCTCGTCGTCGTCATCGGCGTTCTCGTCACCCTCATCCTCGCCCACGCTGATGCAAGTGGCGAAGGTGTGGTTAGTTTTGGTTTCTTTCGTTAGRTGCTCCCTCGGGAGGGAGGSGCAGGTAGGAGCGGTACATGAGGGCAAAATTGTCGAGGGAGGGGTTCTCCTCGAAGCGGGTGGCGATGGCCTCCGCCCGCCGTACAACTGACTCCATGACACCCTGCACACGCAAGCGCAAGTGATTTGCAAGTTAAATGAAAAGGTCAGGGCCAGTGGAACGCGGCTGCGCGAGAGGAAGCGGGAGAGGGAGGGAGGGGGGAGGAAGCAAGTGCGCCGTACCGCAGCTCGAGCCACATTCATGCCGTACGATTTGGGGCACACGCCCTCAGTGAATTTGTACAAGAAAATATGACCTCTTTCCTGTTGGCACGGCGGAGCGGATCTTCAGGTTAGCTGATGGCCATGCCAAGGCGGAGAGAGAGAGAGAAAGAAAGAGAGAAAGAGCGCACGTTTCTTTGTTGGCGAGGCAGCCCATATGGTAGAGGGCGATCTCTCGGTTGCCCTCAAACTCCTTCGTGAGGAGATGGTAGTGGGTGGAAAACGGCGAGCGACACCTCAATCGGCGCGAAAGGTCGTCCAGCACGCCGTAGGCGATGCCATATCTGACCGCATATATCCATCGGCGACCGGTCACGCACGCACACGTGGGGATTGTGGTGACGCGTACCCGTCGAAGGTGCTGGTGCCTCGGCCCAGCTCGTCCATGATGACCAACGAGTGCACTGTGGCATTCTTTAGGATGTTGGCCGTCGAGATCGGCGATGTTATCTCGCACCTCGTCGTAGCCCAAATCGACTCCCGGATTGGGAGTGATTTGCTGGTGGCGCCACACCGCATCACCTTGATGTCAGCAATCTTGGTAGCTGCTTGATGACGGTTACCTTTCGCTCCTTGGCCAGTCGAGTTGCCCGCGCCGCGTTCGACCGCTGGCGACGCACATGAAACCYAGCAACGTTGTTGGGCCGACCGATCRCGTTTGCTTTCATAGAAGAACACCCGAACTTTAAAGACGATGATGAAGAAGAAGAAGTTGTTTTATGTACACCAAGACCGTTTTGTAKTATTTACAATGAACGTTCGTTCGTTCGTTCACCGGAGGCCGCGGAGGTGTCCAACCCTTGACGCTACGCCGTCTGTCCCGCCCGTCCGTCCCACTGCCCTCGCCTCACACACAACACACGCACACCACCACGCGCCCACACCCACACCCACAACACGCACACCCACGCACGCCACCCGGCCGCACTCCAACACCTCTCTCCATCTCCGCCCAAACACTCCCCCCCACTGTCCCACCACTCGGCAGTGTA
>CACVKS010001176.1:0-11546 GCA_902749335.1 Acanthamoeba triangularis
GTCCGGTCCGGCACCGTCCGTGTCACTTGAGTGAGCTTTGTCTACTACTCGAGAGGAAACCGCGGTCGGCGGTGGCCGTACCTGTTCCTGGGGTGTCGGGCGAGGTTGAGGACGAGCCAGAGCACCTTCTCCACCACGTCGTCGTTCTGGGCTTCCTGGAGGAGCGCGACCAGCGCCGCGATCATGCCTGAGGTCTGGCACACCTCTTCCTGCGCCATCGCTGCAAACGCGACACGACCGGCACTACATTAAGCCCCACGTGTGTTGCGTGAGCGGCAGGGGAGGGGGGGGGGCGTACAGTGCTCGTTGGCGAGGTTGGAGAGTGCCCACACGGCAAGCATGCGCTTGACGTCGGGGAAACTCGGGTGGAGCAGCTTGAGCAGCTCTGGCACCACGCCCAGCGCCAGCGCCTTCTCCTTCCACGCGGCCGTTCCTGCACGAGCACGATTATGCACCCATCGATCAACAGCAACAGCAACAGCAAAGCAACACGATCCAACGCAACGCAACACGACATGGCAAGCAACGCAACACACAAACACACATCAACCCAGGTTGTGGGATGAAGATGGTGGGGGGTGGGGGCAACCAACCATCAGCTGCGGTGTTGATGAAGATTCGAAGGTAGACCTCGTGTTTGGGGTCGTCGGGCCGGCCAAGATCGCTCACTAGCCTCCGTAGGCCCTCCATCTCGCTCCTCGCGCACAACGAGACCGCGTCAACAATTACAATAATATTATTTGCTATTTCCTCTCGAGAGACGTGGCACGTTGGCGAATACCAAAAACCAAAAGATATCCATATTTGCACCCTCCACGCGTGTGTTGGGTAGGGAAATGGCAATCATGGTGCAGGCGGGGAAGTAGCGGAGGAGGAAGAGGAGGAAAGGAAGCCACGTATGAGGTTGATTACTCGGAGATCCTCCTCGCGAAGTGGCGATGCCCTCCCCTCCACATGGCTTGCCACTACTTCCAGCTGTGGTGTTGTGTGTTGTGTGTTGTGTGGGTGTGTGTGTGAGTGTGTGAGTGTGAATGGGTCCCACAGTGCAGGCAGGGCATACCGTGCGGCGGACGTCAGCGAGGGCAGGTTGGTAGGCCGGCAGTGGGGCGAACCGCACAACCTGCGGTAGCAGAGAATCGACTCGTTCCGCGAGTGCGCTGATCACGGTCTCGGTCGCTTGCCCACCAGGCTCAGCCGTTGCTGTGCCGACCTCGAGTCAGCCGGCGCACTCAAGCCCGCACGCACTTGCGCACAAAGCAATACGGGGGGAGAGGGTGTACCGGCATGTGACACAATGGCAGCAAGCACCACCCACACAGCCAGATGGATCGGCTCGTCGCCAGAGTCCTGTGCCTGGGACAGTAGACGCACTAGAGACACCACCAAGCGAGCATCTGCCCAGCAGCGGCGATGACCGTAAGGAGAGCAGTGTGCGAGCAGCGTGCTGTGCGCGCAATCGTACCTATAAGAGCGGCCACCTGCTCCTCGCTCAAGTAGGTGAGCGTGTTGGCGAGCAGCAGCGTGCATATCTTGTGCACGTCGTCCTCATCTACCTCAGTGCGGAGCCACTGCACGGCCGCTGGCGCGAATGCGTCTGCCACATGCGCGCGAGGTAAGCAGCGCACAGCGACAGCGACGGTTGCGGCTAAACGCAGAATGACGCTGGTTGGTCGAACCGGCCATCTTGCGCATCACCCGCTCTTCGGCGACGTCGCTGGTCTGGCCCTGTTGGTCGGCGGGGTCGACGGCAAGTCCCGGTCGCGACAGCAGCAACTCCACCACGTCCCACATGAGGTGCGCTATCTTTTCCGTTATTCTGTCCTGCACCGCGCGCGCACGCGCGCCAGGTGAGCCAATGCGAGGCAGGTCACGACGCAAGTGCGTACTTCTGATTGGCCGAGCAGAGCGCCCAGCACGCCCAGCATGTCGTGGTCCCACACGAGCTTGGGGGCGAGCGGACCGCCCATGTAGGCCAACGCGTAGAGCAGCTCCGCGCACCTCTGGAGCAGAAGCTCGCTCATGGAGGAGCGCAGAATCCAGGCCAGCTTCGCGATAAAGTCATCATCGAGGAGCCATGACGCCCATGACTGCTGTCCCTCCGCCGTGCAGGCGCACGCAGTGAAGCACCTGGTCACCCGCCACCACAACGGAGGTCAGGGCATCACAACTGAGCTCTTCTAGTGTGTCCAGCACGTGTGGCTTGAACTTGCGTGAGTACCTGGCCAGCTCGGCAAGGGTTGGTGGGTCGTCGTTGGTCACCCACATGCCCACCAGCATCCCCTGCAGGTCCTGTCGGTTCAGTGCACTGAAGTGCGTGTGGTCGATAACGTGAGCGGGTGTGCTACACCAGGATTCATACGGTGGGTGATGTGGGACTAACCTACTTCGCACAGAGCCAACATTCCCAAGCACACCTACGATGACTTCCTGCAGCGATCGATTGTGGTAAGTGGTGCCCGACGGTGTTTTGGGCCCCGGGGTGGTGGTGGTGGTGAGGAAGGCGCACTCTGAGCCGATGGGAGTGAGTGGGGTTGGCAAGGAGGCGCAGGAGGATGGAGAGCAGCTCGTGCTTCAGCATGAAGTCTACGAACTGTCGCAGAGGCAAGGCGAGTGTGAGTAACGTCTTCCTTTTGTTGTCCATACCCCCACGAATGCCCTCACCTCTTCACTCGTGGCAATGTCCCAAAGGAAGCACCTGCAGGGCAAGCAAGGCGTAAGCAGGTGTTGTTGTGAGCGGAATGGCGGTGATGGTGGCGCACCCCAACTCGATCTCCTCCGTTTCATCTTCTTCCTGCGCGACTTCACCTTCGCTCACCAGCCGAGGCTTGTCCTCCTTCTCCACGAGCGTGATCAAACAGCGCAACACGTAGCTGATTTTGCCACACAAAATCGAAATCGTATGAACGAAAATCAATAAGTTGAAAAGCCGAACAAAAGGGCAAGGCACCTGGGATCGATGACTGAGTCCGGATACGTTTCGGTTGCGCATGCTTCCTCCATCTTTGCTGGCGTTTGTAGTTGTGCTTTTCCCGCCATTCGAGAAGAGAAAATCTTTTCCTCAATTTACAAACTATACTCGCATCATGCTGCGTCAGCGGAGTGCGCTGCTTACATCGAGGCCAGTTGCACTACCATCGCTGTTGGGACGGCCATCTGCACCAGCTGCTGCTGGTGCGAGGGCGCTGGTTCGCCATGGGCAAGCCTTTTCCACCAACCGCAGCACCTTCTCTTCATCTCGCTGGAGAAGAATCCCCCTGCTGATGGCTGCCGTCACCGCGATGAGTGCCGGGGCCGCCTTTGGTCTGCATCGCCATCAATCAGCTTTCGCTCTGCGTACTCTTCCTCGAATCACCCCCCCCCCCCTTTAACTGTACAGTGCTGACCTGCTGCTACACCACTGTAGAACCTCAGCCTGGCACAGAAGCTGCGGAGTATGAGGACGAGGGCTATCAGCGCTTGCTCATGGGTCCGATGGACTCTGCCAGGGACGATGATGTAGATGGCGAGGGCGACCTGGCCGATGCCATTGTGTTTGAGCCTGAGGTGGTCCTCTCCCTCCGTACTATGGCTTAGTTGAACTGTGGCACTGACTGGGTCAATGTGCCAATGCAGGAAGAGGTGAAGGAGGAGGAGGAAAAGCAGGAAGACGAGGAAGAGCTGCTGCCGGCCTCTCGCGTGCTCGGCGCCGGGCGAGCCAAGATTGCCAACGAAGAGGCCGAAGCTCGTCGACAGCAGCTGGAGGCCCACCTTCACGAACACATACGCTCCTGGCATGCCATTCGCCTCTTCCTCCTCCTCGTGCACTTTCATGGTTGTCCACGCGATGGCTGACTGACTTTGCTTTGGGTGATCTCCGCAGGGCCAAGTTCGAGAGAGTGTGCTCGCAAGGTGGTGGCGATGATGATGACGACGACGAAGAAGAAAAAGACGATGAACCACACGCTGGAGCAAAGGTATTAAGCACTTGATGCTTCGTAAGTGAGAGAGAGCCCGTGTAGTAGTGATACATGGGGCTGCGCAGGTGACGCTCAGGTACCCGCCGTGGATGCAGCCGGGCGAGCCCAACGAGGTGGCCCAGTTCACCATCCTCGGCGCGTCGCCCCACGGCCAGAAGGACGGCGTCGTGGACATGCTCACCATGCTGACCACCACCCCTCCCGTCCACCGTACGCCTTCCAACCTCGTCACGACCGACCTACCTACCAAAAGACTGACTGCTGACTGATGTGGGCGAGCAGGCATGCGTGATCTGTACGAGTTCCACCGAGGCATACGAGACGAAATCGGGAAGCAGGCGCGTATCGTCAAGCCCCGCATGCGTTGGCTGGTGGCGGGCCGACCCGCTCTGGGCTTCGTCACCGCCTTCACCGGCTGGGGCAAGACCCTGGTACGTACACCCACGAGCACGTGGTGATACACTCTCGTAAGCACCGCACATTCGTTCATTTTTGTTTGTCGTGCTTGTGCGGTGTCGTGTCGTGCGCACACGGTATTACAGGTGTCTACGTACGTGGTCACGGCGTACAACAAGAAGGGTTACGTGTTGGTGTTCAACTCCATCCACGACGGTGCGACGCCGCTGCCGCAGTGCCTCGCACGCCACCAGGAGGAGAGCGACGAGGCATTCGAGTACATCCTGCGCACCGTCACCTTCCGCCCCGCCCCTCCCTCGTCTTCTTCTGCGTCCCTGCCCTCATCTGCCTCTTCCTTCTTCCTCTCCGCCTGATGTTATTTTTTTTATTATTTTAAATATAAAAATTCCAATATCATGGTGCTACCCTCGCATTCTAGAAATATTTGAGAAATATCTCCGGAAGGGCATATCTTATGGAATGTAAGAAATGGCGCTGAGGTGGCACCTGCCGGAGAGACCGCGAGTTGCTTGTTGTCAACAACACGCAGCGGCTGCGGCACACCATGCACGGAGGGCAAGTGGGGGCACTGCAGTCTACGGGTGAGGCCGACGCGGCGTCGCCCGTGCGATCTCGTGGTCCTTCACGCACTGTCTTTGCCGTCGAAAATAATCTCATCTCATCTTCCACCTCAACTCCATCCACTTCTGCGACATTGCAGAACACTTCGGCTCCCTCACATCACAAGATCTCGTGGCGAACACGAAGAGGAAGGGTCACTTCCATGGAAAGCCAGAAGATCGCCGTGGCCAAGTTCGAAGCCGAGGCCATCCGCCGAAGCGATCACTCCAACATGGTCCTCCTTATCGTACTCTGTACGTCCCCACCCTTTATTATTTTATATCGTTAATAATAATAATAATATGTTAATAATAATAATACGTTACATATTATTATTATTATTAATAATATCGTGTGTGTACTCATTATTCCTTATTTTCGGTCCTTTTTCTCACTTTAGGGTGGCGATTATTATTGTTATTGTTATTATTATTTAATCGCCCCGTGGCGTGCGCGCAGACATGCTGCAGGGGGTGCCCATGGGTCTGGTGATGGGCTCCATCCCGTTCCTGCTGCAGAGCAAGCTGACCTACACCGAGCTGGGCATTTTCTCCATCGCCGGCTATCCCTACGCCCTCAAGCTCTTCTGGTCTCCCGTCGTCGATGCCTGCTACTCCAAACATATCCTTTCCTCCTCTCTGCGTGTCGTGCGGTGTGTACAGCGGTGTGGGCAGTGGTGCGTGCGGTGTCGTGCGGTGCGCGTTCAGTTTTCCTTAACTCTGAAATACGGTTAGGCAAGCGAAAAAGCTGGATCATCCCCATACAGCTGGCCGCCGGCCTCATGATGTACATAATCGGGCTTCACGTGGAAGAGGTCTTCGCGCGGCCCGAGATCCCCGTCTATTTTGTCACCTTCTGTTTCCTGTGCCTCACCATCCTGGTCGCCACCCAGGACATCGCCGTTGATGGTATCCTCCCTCTTTCCCCTCCACTCCATCATCGCCGGCACGATCGTTTCAGTCTCATATCCCGACTTTCCATGCCAGGCTGGGCACTGACGCTGCTGTCGAAGCCGATGCGAGGCTGGGCTTCCACATGTCAGGTACTCGGTCTTCTCAGTAACCACACCATGTGTACGCGTCCGTTGCATCTGACCCTCTTCTGCTTCTGCTTCTTCTTCATGATCATCATCATCTTCTTCAAGACGATCGGCTTGAACAGCGGGTTCTTCATGTCGTTCACCATCTTCCTCGCGCTCAACTCGGCCGAGTTCTGCAACAAGTACCTCCGCGCCGAGCCGTCGCCCGAGGGCCTGCTGCCGCTGTCGACCTATATCCAGGTGTGGGCCTTCCTCTTCCTCATTGTCACCTTCTACCTGGCCTTTGCCAAGAACGAGAAGCCGGACTTCCGCATACACGGCGCAATGACGACGTCATCAACATCGTCGTCGTTGTCATCATCACCGACCGCCGGCGCTGCCGCGTCGCGTGACGACTTCTTCTCGGCCGGCAGTCGCGGCAAGTCGAGCGAGCTCATGATCGACCACGGCGAGAAGGACAAGCAGACGCGCGAGCGCGAGCGCGTGCGGCAAGTGCAGAAGGAGAGTCGGCGCATGATGGGTTCGACCATCGTCGTCAACGAAGGCGACGACAGCGATTTCGAAGACCACTCCTACCAGCGTCACAACAACAACAACCACAACCACAACCATGTCCCGGAGACGGACTACGATGAGTTCGACAGCAACGACGACGACGACGACGATGAAGAGGTCACGGTCAGGGCGGTGTTCTGGAAGATCTGGAAGCTGGTCAACCTGCCCAACATGCGCACGCTCCTGCTCCTGATGCTGGTCTACAAGCTCGGGTTCATGGCCGCCGACACCGTGTCAGCGCTCAAGCTCATCGAAAAGGGTTTCAAGAGGGAGGACCTCGCTCTGTTCGTGCTCATCGAGTTCCCCTTCCAGATCTTCTTCGCCGTACTCGCCGGCAAGTGGGCCAGCGGCCGAGCTCCCCTCACTTCGGTACTCCCATTACTGATATTTATTTTTAATTCTCTAGTGGCATCTTTATTCTATTTTTGGAAAACTATTATTAATAATAATAATATTTTTTTTGCAGTTTATGGTTGGCTTCAAGCTGCGGCTGGTCATCTCGGCGCTCGGCGGGCTGGTGATCTACTTCTTCCCGAGCGAGGGCATCTCGACGCCCTACTACTTCGTCGTCCTCGCGCTCACCCTCGCCACCTCCTTCTCCGGCACCATCCAGTTTGTCTCCCAGGTACGCACCGCACACGCACACGCACTGCACGCACCACACACGCACGTGTCTCACCGAACGCCATCTGCGGCAACACAGGGAGCGTTCTTTACGCGTATCAGTGACCTGTCTATCGGCGGGACGTACCTCACGCTCCTCAACACCTTCGCCAACCTGGGCGGGACGTGGCCCAAGTTCTTCGTGCTCTACTTCGTCGATCTCCTCACCGTGAAGCAGTGCGTCGGCGAGGGTATGCGTTCTACGCGTGTGTCATCAAGCCGTGTTGTTTGCGCGTGTCGTGTTGTGAGTCGTGTGCGTGTGCGCTCACTCACGGCGGGGTGTAAACTGGCAGGCGAGGAGTTGGCCCAGGTGGGCAGCTGTGTGGCCAAGGAGAAGGCCGACGAGTGCGCGGCGCTGGGCGGGACGTGCGAGATGGAGGTCGACGGCTACTACCCGGTCGTCGCCGGCTGCTTCGTGATCGGCCTCGGCCTCGTCGTGCTCCTCCAAAGGCGCCTCGTCCCGCTCGAGCGACTGAAAGCGTCGGAATGGAAATTCAAGCAGTGAAACTGAAGGATTCAAGTAAGGCATTCACCATGTTGGGAAGTTGCATCAAAGGGTTGGTCATTGGGTCTTCTTCTTGTTCCGTTGGGACCGGAAGAAGAGGCCCTTGACGAAGGCCCACGCCGAGTAGATTTGCGGGATGGATCTGGCGACGCTCTTAATGTTGCTGGTGACGGCGGGCACGTAGGCGATGAAGGTGATGGCCAGGTACAGCAGGAACGAGAAGCGGAAGAGCAGCGCCCCGCCCAGCAGGAAGATCCACCAGATCATCAACAGCGGCCAGAAGGCCACCACGAAACCCAGGGCCAGCGCTCCGCCCACGTAGGGATGCTGACCGCACCGCACGCATGACACACGGCACAGCACACGGTGTTAACAACGCGGAGGGGTGATGGACTGACGGTCGAATGACGTACCGCATAGCCCCAGTCCCACGCCGGGACGACGATGCCGTCGTAGACCGTCGCAACCAGTGAGTCCTGCAGCTCCGCGACCCAGCCGGGCAAGCTGATGACCGCCCGAGGCGTCGATGAGAAGATGAGAACGACTTTCCTCAGCACACATGCACGAACACACACACACACACGTGCGAGTCGTCACGAACACACTCACCTCAGGTACAGTTGGTAGGAGAAGGTGGCAGCCAGGATGATCTGGATGATGTTGGAGACCACCAGGAAGCCGTTTCGCAGTTGCCTGGTGTAGTACTTCTCGTAGGGCATCTGCACCATCCAGCTACACATGCCCACGCCGCAACACCAATAATAATAATAAAAATAATGAAAAATAAGAATCAGGACAAGCCCCGCACAACTGCCACAGAGCGGAGCGAGACCTGGGGATGCCGGCTTGCAGGCGTTTCGTCAGCTTGTGGTGCTGGATCTGTTCCTCCAGCAGCGGCCTGCCAAGCGCAACGGCCACGGCCACCACCGGGTGAGCGCACCCCATCATGACTCCACCCCAACACAGTTGGGGTGAGGGTAAGGTACAAGGCGTGTGTGTGCGTACATGTGCAGTGAGGGCACGACGAGGGTGAGGATGTGGACGCGCCGGAGGGTGGGGTGGGGCAGCGGGTTGCGCGGCTCGAGGGTGAGCGTGAACTCGCTCTTGGGCGGCGCGGCGTAGCTCAGCCCCAACGCCGTCACATCACGCCACTGTTTATCACGTGCAATAATACATCTCAGACAAATAACTTCAGATGTACAAATAATAAAACAATAATAATAATAATAATAAATAAGAATAAAAATAAAATGGTGTGGGGGATACGTTGAAGGAGAGGAGGTGTGGGGCGGAGGTGAAGTCGGCGTCGAGTGCCACGTCGACACGGCCGTCAGGCGCAAAACGCAGGACCGGACGCAGGGCCTCCTCGCCCTTGGCCGGGTAGCTCTTGCCTCGGATGCGCACTTCGCGCAGGGCCACCGTCGTCCACTCCACGTCCGCCATGATGGTGTGATGTTGCTCTTGCTCTCTCAACTTTGCCTTTGCCCCGAAACTTATAAACTTATATATTTTTATTTTTTGTGGAATTCAGAGAATGGAATGCCAAGTATGTCAGTCGATAAAGCGCTGGCGACTTGCGGGCGGTTCGCGTAACACCGTACTACGGACGGTGAGTGAGCTTTGATTGTGTTGTTTGCCCATCGGCTGTGATTCGTCCACAAAATGGCGGATGCTATGCGCAGTATTTTGGAGGACCCCATCACCCTCGACCTCATGGTAGATCTCCTGTGCCCCGATATGATGGATTTATTTATTTATTTATATTTATTTTTGATTTGAAAGTGTACTGTTTAATATAAGTTAACATGTGGTGGTCTGCCCGATAGGAAGAGGCGATGATTGCTCCGTGTGGCCACTCCTTCTCGCGCGAGTCCATCGAGAGGTGGGTGCGTGACGATGCCAAGCACTTCTGCCCTCTGTGCCGGCAGGCCCTCACCCTGGACCAGCTCCACCCCAATTTCTCGCTGCGCGACGCCGTCGAAAAGTGCGTAACACCCTTGGTTACTTCTTCATTCATTTCAGTTATTATTTATTTATTTTTACTTTTTACTCGTCCCGTGGGGCACGTGAGGTTTGGTTGGTTAGCGAACTGACAACCACGCCAGGTACAAGGTGGCCAACGGCGAGCCCGCCACTGATCGGCGCGGACTCAACATCAGTACGTACCATACCGCCCGTGCCATCCCAACATCACACATCGTGCACCCAAGGCAACTCACGCTCGCGTTCTCTGTTCTTCTTCTTCTTCTTCTTCTCGTTGTTGTTGTTTGTTGATTGCTGTTGGTTGGCGCGCGCCTCGCTGCAGCAAGGCCCATCGCTCAGTGGTCAGTGGCCGAGACACAGGAGTGGATTTCGAACTTTGAGGACTGGGTGGAGGACAGCGTCCTCATCACCGAACACAAGATCGACGGCCAGACACTGGTTCGTGTGTGTGCGCGGTGCGGTGTGGAGCGGTGTGTGCGTGTGTGTGGCCATTAACGTTCTGATGTCGGCTGGCGACCAAATCAGGCGAAAATGACCGAAGAGGAGCTGAAGGACAAGCTCAACGTCACTGACGACAACGTGGGTCCGCTCATGGACAAGATCGCCAAGATCAAAAACATTTCCAACCATTTGACCAATGGTGCATTGCTCTCCCCCCCTCACGACACTATCGTACTTACCTTATCTAGCTTGTCGCCATGTGCCTCACATCTTCTGTCAACTCTGCTACGCAGCCGATCGAGTCGAGACCGTCGTCATGGACAAGAAGCCCACACCCTCAACTTCGGGCTCCAGCGGTGCTGCCGACAGTACGTACTTTCGATCGTCTCTACCGTTACGTCCCCTGGCAGGATCTCACGCGCCGTTTGCGATGTGATGCCGAACACAGTTGAAGCCGGTGGTGGCGGTGGTGCGGGAGCGGGGGACAATTCTCGCGGCTGGTTTGGGCGTCGGGTGGATCTGGCCCAGGAGAGCGAGACGGGCTGCTGCCTGTTCGAGTGCGAGCGGTCCTTCCTCTGCGAGTGCGCACACGGTACGTGGCACACCCTCGTCTCTGGCCGAACTGCCCTAGTTTCTTTCCTTTTCATTTCTTAATTGCGTGGTTGGTTGGTTGGTTGGTTGGATTGGTTGGTTGGTTGGATTGGTTGGATTGGTTGGATTGGTTGGATTGGTTGGATTGGTTGGATTGGTTGGATTGGTTGCAGGATGGTACAAGGGCTGCCACTACAAGATGTACAGGCCACCGGCGGCGATCTTCTGCGAGCACTGCGGTGGCAAGAGCGCGACGTACGCCTCCACGCGGTTTAGACGTCTCTCTCCTGGTCACACCCTGATGGTCGTATGTGGTGTGACGTGCGGTGGCTGTGGTGGGGCTGTGTGCAGGTACGCTCGGCGAACGTTCTGGGGCATCTGCTTCATTCCCTTCGTGATGATCATCCTCTTCTTGCTCTTCCTCGAGGCCGCCTTCTGGTTCATGGTGGCTGCGATCTCCATATTCGTCATCCTCTGCGTGTGCGCCGTCGCCATCGGCGCCAACTCGTAGAGAGAGAGAACACCAAGCCAGAGTAATTAAACTTTTTTATTTATTTATTTGGTTTTAGAAACAAAGAATACAAATAATAAGCTTGAGCCCCTTTCGGAGATACCGTCGTGTGCGCAACCGACGAGTGAATTGAGCACCACCTTGTACTGGCCAACTTTTTATTTTTCTTTTATTTACCAACTTGTGGAGATGGCGGGAGCAGGGCTGAAGACGCTTGTCGTGGTGGTCGTGCTGGTGATGGTGGTCCTTGCGATCGACTTCAACAACATAGGCTCCTCCCTCACA
>CACVKS010001177.1:0-11543 GCA_902749335.1 Acanthamoeba triangularis
CTGCCGGGACCGGGTGCGCCTCTGCCGGGGCCAGCCGGGCCGGGCGGACCACCAGGACCGCCCCTGCCGGGACCGGGTGCGCCTCTGCCGGGGCCAGCGGGCATGCCCCTACCGGGACCAGCAGGGCTAGGGCCGCCGCTGGGTCCAGTGGGGACGGGAGGCAAGGGAGCCTCGTCACCACCTTTACAACGTACGTAACAAAAAGAGGGTTAGCTCTGGTTGTTCCATGCTCTGGGGTGAGGCAAAAGAGCGTAGTAGGCCGTACCGCCCATGGGAAGGGCTCGGCCAGCTCCTCGTCCACCTCTCGGCGGCGCCGGGCCTCGGCCTCGCTGGGGCGCGGAGGGCTGAGGCGCGGGCGTTTGCTGGTGCGGGATCACACCGGCCTGCTTGAGGAACTCGCGCGGGACTGTACAGTGTGGATGTGTCGCACACAGGGAGTTCACGTGGTCAGGGCCAAGGCGATAGAAAGAAATTTCTTGTTTTTGGGTCAGATGAGGAGGCGTACCGGAGTTGGGCGGAAGACCGGTGACGGTGTAGACGTGATGCTTCTTGTAGAAAGTCGTCGCGGCGGGATCGGCCTTGAGCTTGACCCTGAACTGGTCGAGGTCCTGCGTGAACTGCAGCTTCTGCTCCTTGCCCTTCTTCTTCATGTAGAGGATCCTGTCATAGGAGAGGGGGAGGGGCGTAACGCAATCGGTCGTCAGCGTTAATATATCTTGTTACAAAGCAGGGAACACAAAAGGCTCAGCACTGAGAGGGCGGGGGCGTACTCGGCGCTGAATCGCACATTGACGGGCTTCTTCGACCGCAGCCAAGCCACCAGCTCGGTCTTGTAGTCCAGCTCGAGCACAAGATCGGCATCCTGGAGGCGGTCGGGTGCGTAAGCCACTGAAAGCCAACTACACACGAGATCGCAATCGTTGACGCGGAAGAAAGGGAGGGAAGCGTACTTGAGGGCAGTGGATGATGAGGTAGTTATCGTACAGGGGCGAAAGCGACACCGACTCGATGAAGTTGATGGGCACCTTCTTGTCGAGCACGTGGGTGGCCACCTTCTTCTTGACCACCAGGGCCACCAGGTAGAGGTACTGCTCGGTGAGGCACAGGTAGCGCGGAGAGAGCTTGGGCGAGCCGAGGAAGCCCGGGTGAACCACCGTCTTGCACTTGAACGAGAAGATGACCTTTTGCGCACACAAAAGTGTGTCAGCCGTGGGTGTGTGTGTGGCTTTTGTGCGTGAGGAGCCTGTACCTTTTCGTTGCCGGCGCCAGGACCCATGGCGTCGAGGAGCGCCCTCTGGTTGCGCATGTCGAGGTAGTCACCGTAGAACTTGCGTACCGAGGCCATGGAGAGCCTGTTGCGCTGCTTGTTGCCGTGCATGACCTTCTCGTTGTCCATCCTGAAGTCGTAGAAGGGCGAGAGGTTCTTGAACTCGCGGTAGGCCCGCTGGATGATGACCAGCATCTCCTCGCGGTATGCCTTCCACACCTTGAAGGCCAGCTTGATCCTGCTCACGCACTCGCCGTGGAAGTTCTTGTAGGTGTAGTAGGCGTTCTTGATGCGGTTCACCATGTTGTGCCAGTAGTTCTCACGCAGGTCCTCCAGGTGGTAAAGCTGGTTTTCGGGTGGGAGGGGGGCAAATCAGATCACATCGAACCGGGTGTCGCTGAAGGTTTTGCGTCATGTGCCGAGGAGAACGGTACCGTTTCGGGATGACGGATGAAGATCTTCGTCTTACCGATCTGGTACTGATCGTTGCCGATGTAGTTATCGGCCAGAATGGCCTTGGAACCGCTGATGTCGTCGCCCTTCCAGATGCGCTGCGCAGCGTACGAGCACTGCTTCGAGATAAGGAAGTACCTGTTGTTGTTGTTGTTGTTGTTGTTGTTGTTGTTCGCGACCAACAACCAAACCCACGAGACACCGTGTTGGTAAGTACTTGCTGAAGACGCAGAGAGGAGGGAGAGAGAGAGAAGCAACGTACCTGTCCATGAACTTCTGGAAAGGAGCACGGTAGGCGAAACCGGCACGTCGCACTTTCAAGTTGTCGAGGAGACCCAGATACACGATCTGATGCATCACACGATCCTTGACGAAGTGGTTCGACTTCTTCTCGTCGTTGGGCTTGATGCAACGCACGTAGTGCGGCGTCGCCTTCATCAACGTCGCGATGAGATCGTTGGCCTGGCTCTTGATCTTGTAGCCGAAGGTGGTGGGCGCCTTCTTGCTGTCGCGATCGACCTCCTCGGGGAAGAGGGTCTGCGAGAGGAAGGTGTTCTCGGCGAGCTTGATGGTCTCGAGGAGATCCTTGAACAGAGTGTCCTTGTTCTTCTCGGGCATGCCTCCGACTTCGTAGGTCACCTACGGAACGAGAGAGGATCACGTCAACTTAGAAGTCAGCGAGAGCCAGCGCCTACTATGCGCGTGCGCATCATGCGGCGAGGCCTTCGCGCGGTGTTGGACTTACGTCTCCGGCGTAGTGCTTGATGGTGAAGGCCTTGCCGCGGTGCTTGAAATGCTCGTTGCCATTGCAAGCGGACAAGCGGTCGGCGAACGCGTTGTCGGGGTCCACCTTGGTGACCGTCTTACACACGTCGTCCAGCACGCAGAACACGCCAGGCGGGCGCTGTAGATGATCACCGCGTCGACCGGATACAATTAGCGCAGAGAAATCGTCACACTTACACGATGAAGGCGAAGATGGGACGCAACGTACAGTGGCTTCGATAAGGTCGCACACGATCTTGTTGTTGAAGAACTGGATGGGCGTCCACTGAATGCCCTCCTTAACGTACTCCTCCTGTTCCAGCTTGAGCGTGAGCTCGATGAACACCTGCTGCAGCTTCTCGTTCACGTAGTTGATACAGAACTGCTCGAAGCCGTTTTTCTGTGGGATGAGTGTGGTGAAGGGCAGAACGTGAGTACATGTTAGTTGAGAAAGAGTGCAACTGTGTAGGCCGGACAGTCGTACCTGGAAGACCTCAAAACCGTAGATGTCGAGCACACCAATCGAGGCCGTCACCTTCTGGGTGGTCACGAGGGCCTGGTTGATGCGGGCAATGAGCCAGTCGAAGATGCGAGCGTACATGGCCTTGGCCAAGGCATCGCGCGAACCGATCGCCTGTCACCCATCACAACAACCAGCGTGAGCGGACGGCCCTTTGGGTTAAGGACAAAAAGGAACAACTAGGCGCACGAGATTTGGGGGGGGGGCAATTACACACCTGCATCTTGTTGAGGTTGAGGGCGTAGGTGGTGCCAGCCCTGGCGCCGTGCTTGGTCTCGATCTGTCGGATGGTGAGGGCGTTGGCCAGGAACTCGGTCGGAATGCCCAGAAGAGACGCCACAAAGTCGAGCACTGATGGGAGAGAACAACACGACAAGCGGATCATCAGTTAAACGTGAAAGTCCCTCCCCCCGCCAGCGGAGAGGCTAGCCTGCTGGGATAGCGTACCGTCCTGGTCGCGGATGGTGGACTTGTCTCCCTGCTCGTGGAAATCGACGTTGCCAAGCCAGAGGATGGAGGCGATGACCTTGAAGAGCGAATCCTGCTCCTGCGGCGAGATGCCGATAACATTGAGAGCCTCCTGGGTCTCTTGCCACCACTTGACGTCGTCGATGGTGCTGACGGAAGTGCATTCGCCCTTGTTCAGATAGGCAAACGACTCGGGCTCGTGCAGACCGTACGCCGCTGCATGTATCCAAATAGGGACCGTGAGTCACATCTCTCTCTCTCTCTCTCTCTTCTCTCTCGATTGAGGTCATTCCTCTTCGAAGTGGGACGTGTACACTTCTGCTGGGCGTTGGCTCCGCGGCAGAACTGGTAGAAGATATGGAAGTTCCTCTCGCCCTTGGACTGATCGACCACGCGCGACTTCTCCAACAAGACTGTACGGCAAATGGGTGTGTGAGCGTAACACGTTACATGCTGCTCTCATTGGCAGCAAATGGTTGGCCCTGAGCAGGCTGCAGGGTATCGAGGCAGGCGGCGCGTACAGTTCGAGATGATGCCTCCGATGGGGTCGCCCTCAGCGTTGAACTGAATCTCGAAGTACTTACCCTGCGTGAGAGACGAGTCGCGTACACCACCACCACCAGCGAGTTAGTTGGAGCTTGCAGTCGGGACCCACAGTCAACCAAAGATCTCGAGATCTGGTGAAGGGCTGAAGTGCGAGGCGAGGCGAGGCGTGCGTACGAAACGGGACGAGTTATCGTTACGAAGCGTCTTGGCGTTACCGAAGGCCTCGAGCACGGGGTTGGTCTCGTAGATGATGTGCTTCACGCGCTCTACGTCGCCCTTGCTAGACGAGGCGTGGGAGATGTACATCATGATCTTCTTCGCCGCTTCGGTCTTACCGGCACCGGACTCACCCCTGATACATGCACATGAGTGAGTGAGTGAGAACCGTGGCTGCTGTCAAAGACACCAAGCCACGTAATGGGGCTGAGAACGATCACGATCGTAAGTCCGGGGAGGGGGACAGTACGAGATAATGATACACTGGTTCTCCTTGTCGTTCTTCATGGAACGGTAGGCACCCTCACCGATGGCGAAGATGTGGGGCGGCAGCTCCAAACGACTGTTGGGGGGTGGGGGGGAGCCGCGTATGTTTAGCGGGTTCAAACTGCAGGGCTAGGAGTGGAGAGGGGGGAGAGAGAGAGAGAGAGAGACATGGAGGCGCCACCTCTTGCCAATGTAGTCCTCGAGCACGCCCTCCGTGTAGATGGGCAGATCCTTGTAAGGGTTCATCGAGATCAACACGAAACCGATGCTCGTCTGTCGATTCACATGTGAAAGGAAAAAAGAGGGGGGGGGGGTAAGGCGAGTCAGACCACACTGGATGAGAATGCAATAGGGAGCTGACTGCAGCCACGTACATAGATGATGTCCTTGTCGTAACGCAGCTTGACGTTGTTGCAAATCTCGTCGTTGCTGACTTTAGCGAGGAGGGTCATGTCGTCCAGACCCTCCTGCTTCATCACGTTCACCCATTCTGCCTTCTTCTTACCCGCGGCCTAAGGGTGGTGCGGATAGAAAGGAAGGAACGTATATCCATCATCAGCGAGGCGTGACGTGATGTCGCTGAGCATTAAAGAAAAATGCCACACAAACATACATATATCCACAAAATAAAAGAAATAATAATTGCACGATCGTAGGCCCAACAAATGAGAGCAGTACCATGATGGTGGTGCAGCAAGGGAATGGCCTATGCGAAACGCTGGCAAACTTGAAGAGCGACTACGTCGAAATAGATCAGCGGAGAGACCTCAAGTGGTGGGTCGGATCTGGCAGATGCGGCAATCTTCTTCTCGCGCAGAGTCAGTGTACACACTTTGCTGGTTGCTGCAGCGGAAGGCCTGAAATTGAGGACACCCACTTGCTTGGCTTGGAGCAACCACGCCCAGTTGTTAGCCACTCCGCTGCCGTGTGAAATTACGCCCTGGTGTGTCAAATAATTTATTTATTTTTCACAATTTCCCCGTACGGTAATCGAGAAATGATATCAGTCGACAACTATTACAGCACTGCGTGGAGCAGAAAACGGAGTCACGTTGGTTTACTGGAGGGTGTGGAGGAATACAAGCTGTGTGGTAGTGTTGCTTGAAACTTCATTGGTGTCAATACGGGCGTGCTCTTCTGCCTGCGCGGGGTGTTGTGGAGTGTTGACAGTTGGGCAGGCTGCACAGAGACAGACGGAGAGAGAGAGAGAGAGAGAGAAGAGATCAGGAGGTCACGTCATTAGTGAACTTAGCCACTGTGCAGACAGGGCATTTATGAAAAAGGGGAAGGCGTGTACGTCAAACAGCGAAGGCATGTGCTCGATGAGGTTTTGAGTCACGTCTGCTGCAAGTTGGGCATCGTGGGCCATGTGAGGACCCAACGCGCGTGGCCGGAGGAAAACGGGGGCAAAAATGGGTCCCAGGTTCTGTGCGTACTGTAGCCCCACAGCGAGCGGCAGCGCTGTGTTAGTCGTTGCACTATGTACATTTATATGCTAGCAAGCGCACATCGGAGTGAGGTGAGGGGAGCGAACATACGTTGCCATTGGCAGGGAACTGCCCGGTGGAGTGTGTGTGCAGTAAGTGAAGTAGCGAGAGCGTTTTCTCGGTGGTGGCCTTGAAACCGGGAGGGAGCGCAGCCAGCAGCAACCGCCAATAGTCCAGCCGATCCTCAAGCTCTGTGAAAGCTAGGTGATGGTGTCGAGACATTAGCATTATGATGGTTATTAGCAACGCAACGCCACAGCACACGCCTGGCCCTGCGGAATGTGTTCAGAAAGAAGGAGCTAGTCCGTACTAAGTGCAATCAAGAAGCTGTCGTAGAGGTCGCAGGTGAGCAGCGGGTCTGGCAGTGCAGCCAGCAACTGCCTCATCACCTCGGCAGCAGTGAAGGGGCTGTTGGTGTATGAAGCCACCTGGAGGTGGTCCTTCTCTGCAGACGGAAGCACAGACGGTTGTGCGTGTGTGTGGTGTGTGTGTGTGTGCGTTGTGAGGGGCACGTACGACGCTCCCTTCCTTGGCCGAGCTTTGGGCTGGTAGTGGTGAGAGATACTTACCAAGCATGACGCCCTTGCGCAGAGCATCCACTTCCTTAGCTATCTCCTCGACGGGCTTTCGGAACAAACCTGGCGTATTCTTGCCTGACAGTGTCGCAGAGGGGGCGCGCAGCAGATCATGCTTTGCACGATCAATCTCTCTTGCTCGCGTCGGGGAGAAAGGGAGAGGCGAGTGAAAAACTGCACCTCGTTTCTGAAGGTACTGGATGAGCTTGAGGAGGGCGCCAGGGGCGTTGCCGCTCTCGGGGTCAAGAGGCTGCCCGAACACCCGTGTCACCGGCTTGCCCCCAACATTCGTCGTCAGCCCCACCACCGGCGGCACAGCCGAAGCTGAGGAACCTGAACCCGCCGTGCTGCTGCTGCTGCTGCTGGCCCACATTCTGCTGCTGCCCCACAGCTGCCTTGATTTGATTTTGAACTCGACCAGACCGAGGCAGTTCTTTGCTTTTCCATTTTCTTAGGTTTTTTCTCTTCGCTTTTCTCTTGTGCTCTTGCTTTCTTTGTTGTCTCTTTGGGGGGGGCAACCACCAAAGATGGATAAGGTCACGGGGAGGCGCCTTCGTTTGGAGAGCCGTACACTCTCCTCCGGAGAGAAGGTGGAACTCGAGGCAGAACTTGGCGCGAGATGGACGGTAAGAGGTGAAATTGCAAAAAAAAAAATCGTATGATTTACAGCTCAGACAAAAATGTCGAAAACGGGGCGAACGGGCCTGCACAAGCTCTCTTTCCTCGTCCGCAAGAACAGTGTCTCCAAAGATCAGCCCCCTTTTTCTTCTTCTTCTTTGTCGTCGTCTGAAGAGGCCACCCCAACCGTCTCTTCGTCGAGCTTCCTCCCCTCGCCTGCCTCCTACTCCGCGCCCAGCCCTTCACTATCTCCTTCCCCGTCGCCGCTGTCCAACAAAGGGGGCAGCACTACCACTACCACTACTACTCCGCAGAAGGCCGCGGGCTGGCGAAGGTCGCTCGGGTTCGGCACCTGGGTGGACGAGGCGGTGGATGATGAGACGGGAGGCGGAAGCGGACTGGAGAGCGAGAACGAGGAAGAAGAGACTGAGATGGGATGGCGAGTGCTGCGAGAAGAAAGAGACGAGCTGCAGGCCCAGCTGGAGTCCCTGCTTGATATTGACGCCGCCCAGCGAGGCCTACTCCAGCGGCTTCTCGACCAGCTGACGCGCCTCGATGGCAAGGGCGAGGCAGCAGCGGCATCAGCGGCCGCGGGTGACCCTTCCACCAACGAAGTGACGAGCTTGCAGCGGCTGGTAGAGGACAGCGCGGAGGCATCGCTCGTGGTGCACCTGCGGCACGAGAATCTGCTCCTACGACAGAAGCTCGCGGCTCGGGACGGCGGTACCGTGGCGGGAGACGGCGACAGCGGCGGCGGTGGTATGGCACCAACAGCTGAGGTGGTGGTGGTGGAGAAAGGCACCACGAAAGAGAAGCGGCGGAAAGGGACAAAGGACAAAGCGCGATCGCGCGCGGGCTCGACGGTGTTCCTCGACTGGCCTCGGCGGCGCGGGACCGGCGAAGGGTCGGATGCGGAGCAGCAGCAGCAGCAGCAACAACAGCAGGCGAGAGATGAAAGTGAGACGGCGCCGAGCGACGCGGCCGCTCAAAAGAGCGGCAAGAAGAACGCCAGGCGCTCGCGGACTCTGTCGTTCCTCTCGAAGAGCTCCAAGTCCTTGGATGCCCGCAGCGAAGCCAACGGCGCACCGCTCAAAGGCACTGCAGATTCGGCCGATGACGAAGATAAGCCGTCATCCCAAAAGGGAGGATTGTTCAAACGGTACGCTCTGCCTCCTTATAACCCCGATGACCTCTACCTTAGGCCTCCTTGTCCGCTGGTGGCTTCCGAGGTTCGAACTGATTACATTTTGGCTCTTGGCGCACAGGAAGGAGCGAAGGAAGACGATCACACTCGACAGCACCACCACCACACCCGTGCTGTTGTCCGCCTCGAGTGCGTCGTTTTCCGGCGCGGGCGGAGCAAGAAGAGGTACGCACCAGGCGCACTCCGCGCCCTTGTTTGTTGTCTGGCGTGTGGCAGATTTTTTTATTCTTTTTCAAAAAATAATTCATTGGGCAACAACAGACCGCAACGGCACAACGAGCAACTCGAATCCCTTCGTTCTAGCGCTCAACGACGAAGCGGTCAAGCTCAAAGCGCTCCTCACCGAGCAGGAGAACAAGTGCGCCAACCTGCACGACCAGCTGCTCCGCGCGGATGAGCAGTTGACAGAGAAGAATCGCGCAATCGCCGTCCTGAACCAGGAGAACGAAAGACTCTCGCACTGCGTCGCGACGCTCGAACACCAGCTCAGTCAGCTGCGGTCCGGCCTCAGCGACGCCTATCGAACGTTGCGCAAGGACTCCTCTACCCCCGAACCGAAGATTCTTCAGCACGACAGCAGCCACGGCGGCAACAACAACCGCGCCACCATCGCGATCGGAAACGGCAGCAGTGGCAGCACCGGCAGTTCGCCCGAAGCGGTGACTCGGAAGGGGTCAGAGGAAAGGCGACCCCACACGGCAAGAGAAAGGAACACCTCTCGCGAACTCGAACCGACCAACGGCGCTGCGGCCGAGGATGGAAACGAGGCCAAGAAACCGTCTGTTCGCATGGTCGTGGACGCACTCGAAGTTCGATTGAGCGAGGTCTACAACATCAAGAATCTCACGCCGCGGACGGGCAAGGAGTCTCCGTATTCTGCGCGTCGTCCGTCCACCAGTCGTGCTGCTCCAGGGAAACACGCCTCTACGCGCGGTAGCGCAGTCCCCTCGCCTCGTTCCGCGAGAGGAACCGGCGTCACGCCGTCGGCTGGCCAAGCCAATTGGGCGGACCTCGACGAGGAGAGCCTCGCCGCCGAGGAGATGCCCGAAGCCTTCATCGAATCCGGGGAGGAGGAGGCGCTCGACTGTTTCCAACAAGAGGAAGCCGGCCCCTTTTTCGTTGCGTCGCCGCTTCTGTCGGCCGAGGGCAGCAATGAAGGCAACAACATGAGCTCGGGTATGCAAACCTTGTGCCGACAGTTCAATCTCTCACTCCTCTTACTCCCAATTTAAATACTTACTACTCGCGAGCCTTTCCCAGGTGACATAGCAAGCGTTGCCGATAGGGGTCCGTCAACCGCGAAAGACAAAGAGATAGTACGTACGCCGTCAACAGTGTTTGTTGTCCGGATGATGATGATGTTGTGTGTACATTCTCTTATGACGATCACTCTCGCATCTTGTCTGGCCTACTACTAGGCACGGCAACAATACCTATGCAAAAAGCGGCTGCAAGTGATCAATGAGCTACTCGCCACCGAGCGTCGCTATGCGACCGCGATGAAGACCTTGATCAAGGCACGCCTCGTCCGGTCCTCCTGTGTGTGTGTGTGTGTGTGTGTGTGTGTGTGTGTGTGTGTGTGTGTGTGTGGTGTTGAATCTTGTTTGTCTTGTATCGTGTATCGTCGTGGCTGACAATTACCTGTATGATCTCCAGGTCTACCTCGAGCCGTTGAACGCCCGTGAGCACGGCATAGTGACGTGGGAGGAAATCAACACCATGTTCTCCAACATTGAGGATATTTGGACGCTCAGCAAGGCCTTCCTGGAAAAGCTGGAGCAGCGCGCGCGCAGCTGGCAGGACAAGGAAACCGACGAGGGTCACTCGGATCCCATCATTTCTGATATTCTCATCGAAACGGTGCGACTACTACTTGATCCTGTGCTAAGGTACTGATCAGTACGCGTCGAACTAACATTCTCACTGCGTCCTGCATGCGACCAGTTCCCCATGATGCGCATCTACTATCCCTATTGCTACAACCGAGACCAGGCCTCCGCTCTACGCCGCCAGCTCGTGCGCACCAATCCTCTATGGCAGAGCTTCGTTAGGGTATGTTGCGCGTGTTGTAGCAGGTCTTCATGATTGTGTGCGCATTCGGTTCACTGAAAGACCGACCTTCTGCAGCTGTGTCAAAATCGGCCCGAGTGCAATAACCTGGACTTGGCAGCGTTTTTGATCATGCCCGTGCAGCGAATCCCTCGCTATCAGCTGCTGCTTACGGTATCTTGACACAGAGGAGAGGGGGGTGTTTTACGCGACTCACCCACATCATCTCAACCGCGTTCATTGGGTGGTGTCCAGGAGCTCATCAAATACACATCCGAGGGGCACGTTGACAAGGAGGGCGTTAATGTGGCGCTTTCCATCATTGCGTCCATCGCCAAGGAAATCGACAGGTATACCTGCTGCGCGTTGCCACAGCCCTCCCTGAGCAGCACTACGACGTAGAGCCTTTGATGGCACTGTGCACAGCCTAACACGTGGTGGCCAATCTCGCGTAGGAAGGGTCCTGCGGCAGCAGCAATCGTTTCTCCTCTGTCTTCCTCCTTGGGCGAGAAGAGGAGAGATTCAAGCGTGGGTCTACATCTCACGCCCGCCTTCAAGGTGGCAGAACCGGCCGAACAGCTGGTCGGCCAGCACTATCACTGTATGGACGTTGGCAGATACGACACCTTTGTGGATGTCACGCGGTCGTGGATCAAGAGCGACGCCATACGGACCGTGTGCGGGTGGAAGGAGCAGCTGTCTTGGCTCTACCTCTTCGACGACATGGTGCTTGCACACAAGGCGCCCACCTTCTCGAACAACCTGTGGACCAACAGCCCCACATCCACGACGCGCTTCCGTAAGACCCGCTCTTCGGTCTTTGCCAAGGCCAAGCACGACCTGTTCGGCAAGCTCCTACTCAGCGAGGTCTGGATTCGGGATTTGCCCGACTCGACTGGTGCGCCCCTTCTGCCCATATCCAGGCCTGCTCCTCACCATGCAATCATATTATGTCTCACCGTCTTTCCGAAACACCACACCACTACGCATCCACAGGGGATCGCAAGCACATGTGGCAGCTGTGTGCTCCTGACGTGACGTTCATCTTTGTCTCGCGGTCACAAGCAGAGAAAACAGTACACTTTGTTTTGTGTGTGATGATGCTCAG
>CACVKS010001178.1:0-11538 GCA_902749335.1 Acanthamoeba triangularis
GAGTACCGCATCGCGCTGCGCTTCATGGTACGCCTCGTCTCACCCGCCCGCCCACCACCACCCACGCGCCCTACGCTCGCGGTGTTCGTCGGTGGTTGAAACCGCCAACGCGACCAACGTTCGTTATCGACCCCACCTGCAGCTGTCGCGCGACTTTGCCGAGGGCGTCACGGCTCGCATCGTGGAGAAGAGGCAGCCCAACTGGACCCACAAGTCGGTCGAGGACGTGCACCCCGACGAGGTGCAGGCCTTCTTCGAGTCTCTTCGCGGTACGTCGAGACTTTCTCTCTTTCTCTCTTTTTTTTGTTTTCTCTTTCTCTTTCTCCTTGATTTCTTTTTATTGATTTCCGTGGTGGCTCGGTGTCCAGAGGACGAGCTCGACATCAGGAGCCTGGACGAGGAGCGGGCCGAGGACAGCGCGATCCAGCAGCTGCTCGACAAGCAGCGCCGCTTCAAGAAGATGATGCGCCGACCCTGGATTCAGAATGAGGCCAAGTGAGTCCAGCCCGCCCTCTTTCTGTCCCACGACGCGACACGACCAACGACACGACACACGACACGGGAACATTTCTCACATTCCTCACTTTTTGTTGAACGGCGCCACACAGGCAGTATCTGGCCCAGGAGCTGAAGAGCGTGCAGAAGGAGCTCGACGCGAAGCAGTCGCCGCAGACCGCGGGCCAGCTGGCCGCGGAGACCGAGAAGCAGCGCGAGGAGTACCACAAGAAGATCGAGGAGGGACGCGCGCGCAAGAACGAGGCCCTCAGCTTCCTCCAGCAGCTCGAGGACGAACTCGTTCGCCGTCGCAACATCGAAAAGGAGGCCGTCACCAAGGTGCACCCGCACACACACGCACACACCACCGCACACGCACACGCACACAACAGCGCACGCGCGTGTTTGGTGCGGAGGTTGACCTTTTCCCTGTGTTTCTTTGTTTCTTTGTTGCTTTCTCTGAACAATCAGACGACCGTGGACAAGTTGGAGTGGAAGAGGTGGGAGGAGGACATCAAGAACGTGAGGGAGGCCAAGGGCATCCTCACCCTCGACGTCAACACCGAGTACGACGAGCAGCTGCCCACCGCCGCCCTCCAGACCGTTCTCGTCGATGGCATCGCCGGTACCCTCCCTCACCACTTCCCTCCCTCCGTTCACTCTCTGGAATTCCAAAAACGCACGCGTGTGCGCACACACCGCACGCACACACTCACTGTGGTCGCACGCACCACGCACGCACGCACACGGCAGAGGCCCTGTCGGGAACGGAGGACCTGGCGAAGCAGGTGAGCCTCGTGGCGGCGTCGCTCGACACGGCCGGCAAGAGCGCGCTGGAGCTCAAGGAGCACCTGTTCCGCCGCACGCCGGAGGGCGTGGCCGAGGCCGAGGCCGAGTACGAGCGGCAGTACATGCACGCGCTCCAGCAGGACGAGCTGCGCCGCGCCCTGCGCGAGCAGATCGCCGACGTCGACGTCGACGCCATCCGGGAGGCCATGAACGAGGACCTGGGCCTCCTGAAGCCCGAGGAGCGCGACCAGCTCGACGCCCTCCTCTCCAGCACCGAGGTCGTCGCCCACGCGCGCCAGCTCCAAAAGCAGAAGCAGCGCGAGCAGCAGCAGCGGCCCGAGGCCGAGGCGGGCGCGACCGTCGCGCCGGCGCTGACGCTCGACGACATCGCGAAGCTGGTGCTGGGCGGCGGAGACCACAGCGACGACGCGGCGCGCGTGGCCGAGACGCGGGCCAAGATCGAGAGCGGCGAGCTGGCGGTGAGCGAGGAGACCTACGCGGCCGCCGTGCGGCTCATGCGCGAGCGCTCCCTGGCCGCTGCCGAACCCAGCGAACGGGCCACCGTCGAAGCCACCTTCGACATGATGCACGTGCGTGTCGTGTCGTGTCGTGTCGTGTCGTGTGTGCGATGACGCACACGAGAGAACTAGTGGCTGATGGGCTCCGCGCGCGCGCAGGACGAGATCGTGAACGTGGTCAAGGCCAAGGTGGCCGGTCAGAGCCGAGAGCAGATGGCGAACGCCCTGCTCGGCGGTGAGCAGGGCAAGAGCAAGCTCGCCCAGCTCATGACCCAGACCGCCGCCAATCTCCCGCACGACAGCCGCGTCGCCCTGACCGACCCCGCGAACCAGGCCCTGATTCTCGCCGAGCTCCAGGACTTTGCCAAGAACCTCGATTGTACGCCTGTCCCCCCCCCTCCCAAACGACACGACACGACCAACGACACGACACGACACTCACCGTACAAGCGACATAACAGCACACACGTCGGAGGGCAAGGTGCCGCTGTGGAAGCTGGAGGACAAGATCGCGGAGGCGCTGGCCAGGCGCGAGGTCGAGGCCGCGTTGCCGACTGAGAAGCTCCAGGAGCTGAGCCGCCAGGTGGCGCAGGACAGGCAGCTGCGCGACCTCCACGCCTTCTCCGGCCTCCGCGACGACGGCGCCGATGCTCTGCAGCAGTCCGCCGGCCGGCCCGGTTCATCGTCGGAGAGCGTGGACAAGCTCGTCGACGATGCCGCCTACGAATTCGAGCGTGGCCAGCCGGCACCCATCTCCGTCAACCTGTACCGTCTTCGCTCTTTTTCGTTCTTCGTTCTTCGCTCTATTATTATTGCGTTATTATTATTATTATTATTCGTTTTCGCTCTTCTTCGCTCTTGTTCGTTCTTTGCACGCTGGTGGATCAGCTGACGGGTTGTTGCCGTGTGTGTGTGTGTGTGTGTGTGTGTGTTTCCAGGATGACGGAGCAGCAGAAGGACGAGTTCGAGCGAAACCAGTCGGACATGGGCCTGGCCGACTATGGCAGGCAGTTTGTGTACGAGAAGTACGCCGACAGGATCGGTCACTTCAAGCGCATCAAAGAAAGGTGCGCTTTCCTGCTTGCGTGTGTCGTGTCATGTAGTGTCGTGGTATTGACGATGGCCACGTGGGTGGCAAACGTTGGCCAGGCAAGAGGAGTTCATGTCACAGGTGCCGGACCCGATCTCGGAGCCGGAGCAGTACCGCGACTGGCTGGTGGCCGTCCGATTGGCCGACCTCGCCGTGCCGGCCCTTGAGGACGCCCTGGGCAACTGGATCGACCAGCAGGCCAAGGCCGGCTACAACGTCAAGTCCGTCGTACGTCCACCGCACACGACACACACGCTGACACACACGCTGACATTGCGTCGATGAACAGCCGGAAGCGTTGAGGGACGACAGCGTGGACGGATTTGTGGATACGGGCAGCGACAACCTGGAAGAGGTGCCGACCCCGACGCCGGCGATCTTCAAGCTGTGGAAGATGACCACGTCGCCCGCCGAGAGCGACGATGCGTCGGCCCCGCCGGTGAGACGGACAGACGACACCGGCAGCGCGGAGCTCCTCCGCAGCATCAAGAAGAGCGCGACCGCCTCCCAATCCTCGTCGCCTTCCTCCGCCTCTCCCTCTTCTTCCTCGACCACCACTCCCCAGCAGTAGTAATCCTCTCTGGTCCTTCTACAAAAGCTTTCCCATTCTCTTCTTTCTTCTTTTTTTGTCCCTGCGGGGGCGGGTGGGGGTAAGAGGTGAAGACCACAAACCTTGGTTGCACCAACCCAGACAAACTGTAGTGTTCCTGTTACTGCTCCTGTTCAGTTTTTGTAAATGTGGGTGTTGCTTTATTTTTTTTGCCGGCGCGAGTAGCGAGAGAACAGCATCGCTGTGGGAACTCCCGGTTGGTGCTACACGCGGGCGGCAATGGGACCAGGTCAGGGTCAGTTTAGGACTTCTGGGAGGAGATCTTGCAGACGGAGCCCTCCTGCTTCTCCCACTGTTCGGCGGTGATGGGCGCGCGGATCTCGTGGGTGACGACCTCCTTCTCCTGGATGGTCTCGTGGATGTGCTTGGTCTGCTCGATCACGTGCGGGATCACCACCTCGCGCTCCACCACGGGCGTGACCTGCTCGATGATCTTCTTGTGGATCGTCTCCTCGACGATCGGGGCGAACTCCTCGCGCTTCTTCTCGACGCCCAGGAACTCGGTCTTGGACTGGATGGCGGGAGCGGCGCCCAGGCTGCGGCCGCCCTCGAGCGGGGTGGGGAGGCCCGTGGCCTTCTCCTGGCGGGTGCCCAGCTCCACCTCCTTGGCGGTCTTGGTGATGAGGGTGGGCCTCACCTCCTTCTCGAGAATGGGCTGCACCACCTGGCGCACCTCGGTCTGCTCACGGTCGATGTGCACCACGGGCTGGACCTTTTCTGCATTTTTTTTAAAAAAAAAAGAAAATGATAATCATTGGGTGAATTTTAATGTGAGTTGCAATGAGATGCGGAATTCGGTGACGAATGTAAGGAATGGGAAAGGAATGTGTTGCATACCAATTTCGATCTCGCGAATGCGCTCGATCTCCTTCTGGGGCTGGCACTGGACCTCCTTGGTGTAGGTGACGCCCTCCTTGACGACGTCGGGGCGCACCTTCTCCTGGGTGACGGTGGTCTCCAGCACCATCTTGTCCTCCTTCTTCTCGACGGTGGTCGGGGCGGCGGTCTCAGCGGTGAAAATCTGCTTCAGGATGTCCATGGTTCTGTGCGTGTTCTCTCTCATGTCAGCAATGCGTGTGTAGGAGTGGGTGTGAGTGCGCGGCGTGACTGTACCTGAGTTAGGGTGGTAGTGGTTGGCTTGAGTTGATGATTGTTGTGGTTGTGGTTTGAATGAATGGAGAGTGGTGGTCAGGCGTATTTATGAGGCGAGGGGAGGGTGGTGGCCCCGAGTTCCCACCGGGACTCGGGCTTGTTTTCTTCCGGTTTCGCGTCGGCTTCGAGTTTTCATCCGAAGAACGCAGTAAGAGAGAAGCCTACCTGGGCTTTGGGAAGATTCCACCCACCGCCTTTCTGGGAACGAACCAGTGTTTGGCTACCAGGACCGAGACTTGGTTGCCCAAGTTTTCCATAGTTGTTTTTTTTTTGTTATTATCATTTTCGTATTATCATGGGTCGGTTCTACAACAGAATAGCGGAAGGACCAATCGTGTCAGGCGATCGTTTTGGCAAAACAAAGGGTTAGATCACTCCCAGATCACGGAATCCGAATCCCAGGCACTCAAACCGGGCGAAATTCCGAATGATTTCTGTAAATTCCAGAAATTGCTTGCACGACGATGGCGGCTGGTTCGCCGTTTCCCTCGGCTCTCGGCTGAAAGCGGAGGAGAGAGCGCTGGAGCTCAGGGCGAGCCTCGATGTCGGTATCTGCCCGAGGTTCGTCGGCATTCTCGACCGATCGTCATCCACCAGCGCCGGACAGACTTGCCACCTTCCATTCAAACGTCCCAGGTCCAACATCGAAACCCTCTCAACAACTCTTGAAGAAGAAGAGAGACCTGTACAGCTGCGTCCACCCAGCTCACCCCCAACCCAGACCAGTAGTACGCCATTCCCTAGAGCCACCATTGAGGTACACCATCTCTTCTTGTGTTGTAGAGGACGAGGAGGCTCACTTTGAGTTGGGCTCAGCGTCCACCGAAACAGATGTTCTCCATTCTACGCGACATCTTAAGTCCCACTCCGCCGGCCTCGTACGTGAAAGAATCGACGGCGGTATCTTCGTCATCTTCTTCAACTTCTTCTACAACTACTTCGGCCGCGTACGCGGTTGAGGAGTTGAACATGAAGAGAGCCAGAGACGAACTGCTGGCGAAGGGTACCACGCTGCAAGAGGAAGAACGAGCTGAAGAGGGAGAAGAAGAGAAGGAGATGAAGAGGAAGAAGGTGGAGAAGGAGCATGTGAAGGTGATCGAGGGACGCACAGAGAAGCACGTCGAGTGCATGGAGGAGAAGGTCCTCGAAAAGATTCACAAGATCGAGACCACCCGCGTCCAGCCCATCATCCACCGCGACCGCTACCAGGTACCCCTCCGCGCCACCCGCACTCACCGCGCTACACGGCACGCGCTCATGGAATGTGAAAAATGCACTCACAACACACGCACACACACACAGGTCGAGGTGCACCAGATCGTGCAGCCGATCGTCGAGAAGGTGACCAAGGCGACGGTGCTCGAGATCAAGCCGCCCATCACCGAGGAGCTGGGCACGAGGGTGGTGGAGGCCTCGTTCGAGGCGGCGGGGCCGGCCGTGCCGGGCACCACTGTGCTCAGTCCCGCGCAGCCGCTGCCCGTCCCGGCCGAGAGTCGGTCGGAGGTCGTGAGCGTGGAGCAGCGCCTCGAGGAGCTGCCGCCCATCGTCGAGGAGACCGTGCACCGCAAGATCATCGAGCGCATCACACCACTCATCCTGGTACGTCCACCGCACACGCGCACTGGCACGACACGACACACGCCGATTTTTCTTAACCTTTTTTTTTTCGAAACGAGTAGAAGGAGGTCGTGCTGCCCAACATGGCGTTGGTCGAGGCCTTCCCCGAGGACATCATCACCAGCGACGGCACCACCATCCACACCCAAGGTACTCCCCTTGTAGGCTTACACTGACCGTGTGCGGTTGCTGACACGTGTGTCGTGTGCGGTTGCCAGTTGGTGCGCCGGTGGTGATTGAGAGGCTGGTGATCCGCGCGGGCACGGAGTCGATGGAGGAGCGGCTGAAGCGCCTCGAGGCCAAGGCCCAGCGCAAGGCCCAGAAGCGCGCCGCCAAGGAGCTGCTCAAGGCCGAGCGCCGCGCCTCCAAGCTCGAGCTCAAGGCCCAGAAGCGCGCCGCCAAGGCCGAGCGCAAGGCCCTCAAGCGCGTCCTCCGCGAGCAGGAGCTCGTCGTCGAGGCCGAGCTCGCCGTCAAGGCCATGCACGAGCGTGAGCGCCAAAAGCAGCAGATCGCCGAACAGGCGGCGGTCAAGGAGACGACTACGACGGTACCGGCCGTGGTGGTGATGGACGTCGACCAGGCGGCCACCGAGGAGGAGAAGGGGGTGGAGGTGGTGACGACGGTGGACGAGGCGGTGGTGACGACGGTGGATAAGAAGGAGGGGCCGCCCGCGCTGGTAGCGAACCTGACGGACAAGTCCGTGGCGAGCACGAAGCTGAAGAACTTCTCGCCGCTGATCGTGACGAGGTCGGAGAGCCAGCAGAAGCTCGAGGAGACGCCGACGCCGCAGCTCACCAAGAACCAGAAGAAGAAGCAGCAACGGAAGACCGAAGCCGCGGGTGGCGTAGAGACCCCCGAGCAGGTCGTCTAAGCTGGAAGTAGAGCTGAAAAAGGGCCAAAATACAAACCACCACCACACTTCAACAACAACAATGTAGCAGTAAGGAAGGCCTCTTGGATGACTTTTACACAAAGCCGGCTTTGATGGTGGAGCTTAGCCAGAGGGGCAGTCCCTCGCCCAGTGGCCCACCTCGTTGCACTTGTAGCAGGGCCGGCTGCCGCCGCCGCCGCCGCCTCCTCGCCCACCGAAACCGCCGCCGCCATAGCCTCCGCCGCCACCACCCGCGCTGGGACAGTCTCGCGCCCAGTGGCCCGTCTCGTTGCACTTGTAGCAGGGCCGGCCGCTGCTGGCACCGCCGCCGCCGCCGCCTCGCCCGCCATAACTGCCGCTACCGCCGCCGTATCCCCCACCGTAGCTGCCACCGCTGGCGCTCGCGTTGGGACAGTCCCTGGCCCAGTGGCCCGTCTCGTTGCACTTGTAGCACACGTTGCCGCTGTCGCCGCCACCACCACCGCCAGAGTACTTCTGGATGCCCGAGCGGGCCGGCGAAGCSGTGCCTGTRGTGTRTTGGAAGTGCGCACACGCGATGAGACACGTCGAGCACACGACATGCGAYACGCGGGGGGGAGTGGGTGTACCAGAGGAGGCGCCGCCAAAGGAGGAGGAGGCGCGGGGCGGCTCATCGAGCCACTGGAAGAATCTGCATTGGGACTCACGCGGCTGTGCGCACGCATAGAACTGTCGGCCTGTGACGAGGATCACACACACACACGACGTGAGTGCGGTTGCGACGATGGGCTGTCCTGTGCTGTGCGTGTGTACCTTGATTAGGTCCCTCCTTGCGCACGGTACAGACCTTGGACGGTTCGTTGTGACTGCACGCCGGACCATCGGCGGGCGGGAAATTGGATTGGTCGCCGCCAGCCTGGCCACAACCAACCCGCCACAATAAATCAGTAAAGAAAGCAAGTCTGAACGCACGGGCGCCGGCCGACATGGAGCGAGCGTACCGCTTCGGTCCTTGCCTTTTTGTTGGGGCACTGCGACGCCCAGTGGCCGGTCTCGTTACACTTGTAGCACAGGTCGCCCGCTCGGTTCGGACTGCACGCCGCAGCACCGCGACACACGCGACACACGCGACACACACGGTCGGCGACGCTGGACTGATGAAAGGAGGAGAAGGTGGCATGGCGCACGCACCTGGAGGTGGCGCCCGTGTCGCTGCCGACGGCCGAGTCGAATCCCCTCTTCTGGCCCCGCTGGGCGGCGTAGCCGCTGGTGGGCGGCGTGCTGGGTGGCGTGGGGTAGTCTCGCGTCTCGCGCTCGTTTTCGCGCTCGTACTCCTCTTCGTCCGGCTCGTGCGATGCACCGCCCCCCACAGTCCTTGTGTGTCGTGCGTGGTGGCCGATCAGCGTGTGCGACGCGTGCGACAGCACAGCAGGCACCAGGAAGAGACTGGTACCAGTCGATGGGGGCGAGTCCGGCGGCCTCCAGGAGTTCGTTTGTGCGCGAGAAATGGCGGCAGCCGAAGAAACCCCTGGTGGGCAACGAGCGGCAAACAGGGAAAGTCGTGAGGCCCACGGTAACGATTCGCTCTGGCAGCAATAGGGGGGGAGAGAGACGCAACTTGTCGGCCGAGTAAGGCGAAGGGTGGGCCGCGGTGAGGACGTGGTTCTGGCCCGTGATCATGCTCTCCTTTGCCTGAACGCAACGACACGCGAGTGAGACGCGAGTGAGGCTTTAAGTGGGCCTCGGGCTGTGGAAGGAGGCGAAGGGTGGCGAAGTGCAGGGGAGAGGACTGAAAACCTGGGCCTTGGCGCCCCACAGCAGGAACACGACGTTGGACTTTTGGTTGAGGGCCTGGATGATGGCGTCCGTGAAGTGCTCCCATCCCTTGCCCGCGTGCGAGTCGGGCGAGCCCTGACTGTGCAACACGTACGGATTGAGCGGCAAACCGGTGTGGGTTTGGCTGCCAAATACACTGCGTGTGCGTGTGCGGTGGTGCGTGTGCGTGTCGTGCGTACGCGACGGTGAGCACTGTGTTGAGAAGGAGCACGCCCTGCTTGGCCCACTGCATGAGGTATCCGTGATCCGGCGGTCGGAAGCCGGGAACTGGCGGCACGACACGACACGAGTGCGTGAGCGCGCCTGTGGTGGGCGAAGGGAAAGGGGGATGTGGGGTACGTACTGTCGGCGGCCAACTCGCGGTAGATGTTGACGAGGGAGGGCGGCACGCCCACGCCCTTGTTGACCGAGAAGCACATGCCGTGCGCTTGCCGGGGGCCATGGTACGGGTCCTGGCCTGGGTAAATCAACCGATTTTTGTGAATTCATTGAATAAAAAAGCTTGATGGGGGGATTTTCCTGTACGAACCCAAGATTACGGCCTTCACCGAGTCGAATGGACAAGCATTCAGGGCGGCGAAGATGTGCTCGTCGGGAGGGAAGACGGCCTTCTCCTCGTTCATCAAAAATTTGACCAAATCTTCCCAGTACGGCTTCTCAAATTGATCCCTGAGCACCTCGCGCCACGATTCCTCTGTGAGAAAGCCCAAAATGCGATCGCGTTCGGCCTCGCGCCTCGCCCGCAGCTTCGCCAACGCCGCCTGGCGGCTCGCCTCTGCCTTTGCCGCTCGCTCCTCAGCCGACAGATCGTTCATCTTCTTCTGCCCTTGCTGCTCTCTGCGGCTCTACTTGCAGCGCTTGGCCGGTTTGCCTGCGTTTCCGTTACCTGGCTTTTCGCGCCAAATAAAATGTCATTTTATTTTCCTTTCCAGGAAAAATTGATTTAATTAAAAAACTTAATTACTGGGCAGCACTCAAAGTTTGTCCACAAAGTCGTCGAGAAGAGTGTCGCCATTGATCAGCTTCGTCGTGCCTATCACGTACCGCGCACTCCCTGCATGACCAACGACACGGCCGGCACGACACGCACGAGTAATAATTAGCTTCGTCAGCCACACCGATTGATTGTCGGGCGGGACGCCAGCGTGCCTGGTTGCTTGGAGAGCCACCGGAGCGCCGCGATCTCGGTGTAGGTGCAGCCGCCGATGAAGAAGACCATCACCACGGGCGCCGGACCCGTCGGCACGGCCGGCTGGGCCGGGGCGGAGCCGCCCACCAGGCCGCCGGTGATGACGGGCGTAATGGTGCTCATGGCGCTCAGCGTGGCCGCAGTCGTCGCCGTCGTCGCCGCGCCCAACACCCCCAGCGTGCCCATCACCACTGCGCCACAGCCGGTGCCACGCGTGTGTTGTGAGTGCGTGCGTGCGGTGGTGCGTGTGCTGTGTGTGCGGTGGTGAGGGGAGACGCACTGCCGCTTCCGCCCTTGACCAGTCCCATGGCGCTGCTCTCGCTCCGCCGCTTGGCCGCGTCTTTGCTCTGCGGAGCACCACACACACACGCCCACGTTGGCGGCTGCAGCAAGGCGGTGCGAGGTACGCGAGCGAGTACCTTGTCGTCGCCGGGCCGGCCGGGCGCGGCGGGCCGCTCGGCCTCCTCCTCTTTGGCGGGCTTGCTGTCGATGTCCGTCTTCTTGGCGTCCAGCGTCACCGCGTACTCGAACACCGGACCCATGTGATCTGCGCAGCCTCATCAGCTCCACGCGTGCAACACACGCACGCACACACACACGAGTGCGGTTCGCTAAGGAATGCTAGGAATGCATGCCCTTGAGTTTGCGCAGCTCCTTGAGCTGCCATTCGCCCTTGACGGCGGCTTCGATCAAACGCACGCTCAGCGGCGCGTACCTGATGTTTTTTATAATTTAAATTAAAAAATAATAGTTGAACAAAATCAAAATGATTAATAATTTAAGTAATAAAAATAGATAAATAGATAAATAGATAAATAGATAAATAGATAAAGGGTAAGTACCCCGAGTAGACGTAGGCGATGTCCTTGGGGTCTTTCTCGTCGACGTCGGTCACGATGAGCCGCATCGCCTTCTTGATCGACGCGAACGGCGGCGAGCCGTCGTACTTCTTGATCAGACCCAGCTGCTCCAGGTTGCTCAGCGTCCCGATGTGGTTGTATCCGTACGTCTGCACCCGGTAGCCGCAATTCCCTCCCCGGTGAGTCGCACACGACCGCACACACCACACACACCACACACCACACACACCACACACCGCACACGCCGCACACGCCGCACACACCGCACCTGAAGGAATTCACGTCGGAAGGAGTCGTATTGCTTGGGCTTGATGCCGCCCGTGGTGTAGGACAGGAGGCACAGCAGGCGCAGGATCTTCCCGATGGGCTCCGCGCGCGAGATGCAGTCCTCCAGATACCGCGTGTCTCCGCTGTCGACGCCCGACAGCAGTCCTGCACGCGTGCGTGCACGCGCGTAGAGGGGCAGCAAGCAACGAATGAGAAATCAACGTTTTGGTTGTCGGTCGTCGTTGCCATTGGCTGGGTGGGGGAG